>CM038706.1:7610732-7746163 GCA_021613375.1 Megaleporinus macrocephalus | reverse complement strand
CTTCGGTAGCCTTCTCTCAAAGCCTTAACCCCTTAAACTCCGGGCTCGCTATTAGTCTTAGCCATTAGTGTGGTCAGTCACGACCATGAATCGTTCAGTAACCCCTATGACCACTAGGGCAGTTTTTGCCTTTGCCAGTACTGATATCGTGGAGGTCTGCAATATGTAAATGAGCTATAGCTGTTTACAAAAGTATGTAAATGAGATTCCTGACCAGTCATAGTGATTCTGAGGAGTCAAGGCTCTTATGTGGTCGTTTTGATTTAAAAAAAAAAAAAAAAAAAAAAATATATATATATATATATAACATGTACCTCCATTTTTGTCAATTTTTATTTTTTTGCATCATTTGAACACAACAGCTGCTGTTTAGATTGTCTGAAAATTTCATGTTGAACGGACCAATCAAAATGCTCCAAAACCGCTTGGAAAATATTCTGGTTCCATAGACTTACATTGAAAGTAAAGAAAGTTTTTGGTCTCTCCTGGAAAGTTAACATTTTGGAGGTACATGTTTATTTCTTTGGACAGCAACGTTATCCAGACTTCCATATATATATATATATATGCAAGTGAGGAATGGAAGTCTGGACTTGTTGACAGGTCCAGTAGCGTTGAAGGGGCTAATTGCCCCCAGTGGGTTACATGAACAGGTCCAATAAGATTCATGAGCACAAACCACTATGGCTGTTCCTACCATATGTTACTCCACGCATGTTTACAGACGGATCCCGCAGGCGTAAAACCGACACTTTGCTCGGCGCTGAAGGAAATCATGAATAAATGATGCAGAGGAGGTGTAGTAGGGGAGTCAGCTTTCTGAGAAAACGGACGCCTCCCTCGCTGAGCTTGCCAGGACCTTCGTGCGTGTTTTCAGCCTGTTCTTTCTGCCATTCACGCCTTTGCAAGCATGACTCAGACGGCGAATGGATGCTATTATGTAATGCCGCTGATGACATAGAGCTGCAATCAGACTTTCTTTCTGGAGATTCTGGAAAGGTCTGTTGCAAAACATCTCTGAGTCTGTTCAGTTACGTTATGTTCACGTTAGAGGCTGAGACAAAAGCCTTTGAGATTTTTTACTGTCTCTAATTATCAGGAAAGCTATTAAAATGGCCTCTGGTCAGCTCTTATCTGGGGCAAAGGGAAGGCATAATCCCTTCTGTTTTCTTTAATAGTGTACAGTAGTGGGCAAAAGTTTTAAGCACATTATATTTATAATTATTATAATTATTTTTTTTGTCCAGCAAAATGCTCTTTATATTAAATATTTAAACAGTATATATACAGTAGGTAGAGCTTTTACATACATCAGTGTGTTTATTTAACCCTTCCCAAGCTTCTCCTTCTATAAACAACCCAGTATTATTTACAGTTCTCATCTAATACCTGCTTTGACTGCTCAGTACTTCATTAAGCTAAATCAAGATTGCTGCTGAAGCAACTGAATACATTTATACAATGTCTGGGGCGTCCAGGAGAAATCTGGAACTACACTTTGTTCTTCAAACTGGAGCTGAAGATCTGATCTACTTCTCTCACAATAAGATATTCATGTTACTTTGTATTGTATGTATGATTATTTACATCTGTTCTAATGATACACAGTTGAGTCACATTATTATGACCACTTCTTACTTTGGACAGCAGCAGCAGTAGGTGGCAGCGTTACGGTCTGGGGAAATGTTTTCAGACCATTCTCTGGACGCGCTCATCCATGTGGAAGACACTCAACCGATTCAGGGATGACTCCATCCTTGCAGAGCACATACACCCATACATGCTGATTGTCTTCTCTGGGGGCGGATGGGATCTTCCAACAAGACAATGCGACACGTGACATGTTCCACATTGGTTGGAGGAGCTGAGTAATACACCCAAGTACTACCCTGGACCCCTAATTCTCCAGACTTAAACCCAGTTGAGCATCCATGGGACCACCTGGATGGTGGTGTTGGTTCTATGGATTCTCCTTCATACTCTCTCTAGCAGCTGTGGGATGCACTGCAGTCAGCATGATACCTCTAGATACCTGTGACAACCTACCAGAACATTATAGAGTCTTCCAGTCCGTCTAGCTGCTGTCGTTGCTGCACATGGCAGTTACTCTAGATATTAGCTGGTGGTCATAATAATGTGACTCCACTGTATATATAGTCTTCTTACTGGCACAGTAGTGTATATCAGTAGTGAATTAAAGAAGCTACACCAAATAATGTTACGTGATGCACTCATATTTCTCCAAATGCTTCCATAGAGTAAACACCATGAGAAGTTTTTTAAGGGCCTCTTTCCGTCACTACTGTATTGTGTAAAGGAGCAGTCCGTTTCCTGTTTCCTGTTCTCATGGCCGCTGATATAAGCCAGACATTCAAACATGAAGTCATCAAGCAGGAGCCTAATTCAGTTTTGCATTATCTGTTAACCTCATCCTCCTCTAAGCCTCCTGCCGGGTACGATACGGAAAAGTCCCGGATATAAGAATGTTTCCTGTTAGAATGCATCATCCAGGTTCATGATCTTTGTGTTTCTGAACTGTCCTCTTTCTCTTTCTCTTTCCTTGTCCTCCATTCCTCGTGTGGCCATACCTTTGTAAACTCAGGACTTAAGCCCCGAAGATGTAGATTTAGAGAATGAACCATGGTATAGATTCTTTTCAGAGATGGACTTTGGCAAATCGGTAAGTCGCCCAAGTTCAAGTGACCCATATTTGAGAAAATGCATGTCGTACCTTCATCTGTTTCGTCTGGCTCCCTAAACATCCGTGTGTCTGCCTCCGAGGCTCAGCCTTCCACCCCTACTCCTCAGTCAGCTTCAACCGAACATTCCTCATTTCCTTCAGCCCTGTCTCTTTCCGTGTTGCCTGATGTCATCTCTCACTCTCAAGGCCGAGGTGTTTATATATATTTTTTTATATGAGGAATTAAAATTCCTAATTGTAAATATAAAAAATAAGTGATGGAAATTAAGTTTGGACCAATGGTGATAATATCTACTGCCAAAAATTGAGAACACCATCTCCACATACATACGTATAGAATCCCCAAACTCCGGTCCTGGAAGGCCTCATTGGTTGTGGCTCAGATATGTTAGAGCAGGGGAATCACTGAAGAGTTTAGTGTTTAATCTGCTGTAACGTAACCCAATTTAACTGCTAAGGGAGTTGCTAATTGGCTGGGCGAGTTGAGTCATGTGGGCTAAATCAGGGAACACAGTGTGGCTTTCCAGGATTTCAGTTTCAGGCTGTACCTCTTTTGTACTTTTCCTCTCCCGTTCCATTTCATTGTCTTGTCTAGTCCTAATTTGCATAACGGCTTCAGTCTTCCATATTTTTAAATATATACCAACTCCAAAAAAATTGGGACGTTGTGTTAAATGTAAGTAAATGACAATTAAAAAAGAAAATGCATTGAATCTCAGAACCACAGTCAGTCTCAGTGTCCAGCTAGGGCTGTAAGTCATTACGTAATAATAGCCTAATCGTGATTACTTGGGATTGTGACTACTTTTTTTTTCTGCAACAAGCAGGATGTTGTGTGTGTGTGTGGTGTATGTGTGTGTGCTGAGTGTACTGAGCATATCGTCGCTGTATCACTCTGACTGTACAATCAGTATTAGATATTAATCAAACACAGCCAACAGACAACATAGCCAATCAGTTTACAACACAAGCCAATTCCAAAAAGTTGGGACGCTGTGTAAAACGTAAATTAATGTCAATAAAACCAGAATGCAAAGATTGGCAAATCTCAGACCCATATTTAATTCACAGTGGTCAGTCTCTGTGTCCAATAACTATTACATAATAGCCTAATCGTGATTATTTGGGATGATTGTGGCTACTTAAGGCTGTTTTTATTCACAGTTGTTAGATTTCTGCCTCAAGCAGGATGTTAAGGGCGTGTGCTGAGTGTGTTGAGGCCAGAAACCTTCTTAACTTTTAATGTAAGTCAATGGAACCAGATTTCTTTCCAAGATATTTTGGAGTATTTCTGTTGGGCCATCCAGGGTGAAACGTTACAATATAGCCAATCAGTTTAAAGGACAAGCTAATTCCAAAAAAGTTGGGACGCTGTGTAAAAAAAAAGTTGGGACCCATATTATTCACAGTGGTCAGTCTCAGTGTCCGGCTAGGGCTGCCAACTATAGATAATAGCCTAATCGTAAATATTTGGGATGATTGCGGCTACTTATGACTTATTACTCATGTTTTTATTAACATTTGTTTTATTCTGCCACAAGCAGGATGTTGAGTGTGTATGCTGAGTGTGCAGTGCATATCGTCGCTGTCCAAAGAGAAACAAGTCTCTCCAGAATAACAACTTTACAGTAGAGGCCAAAAACCTTCTCAACTTTTAATGTAAGTCAATGATTTCGATTAGATTTCTTTCCAAGCTATTTTGGAGCATTTCTATTGGGCCATCCATGATGAAACTTTGGCAGGACATAAAGAGCAACTATCATTTTCAAATGATGTAGAAAAAGAATTGAGAAAACTTGAGATTTTCTTTGTGCGGCGACGATATTAACCGAAATAAAATTAATCACTGAGACATCAAACATGCTGAGACCTTTAGATGTTGGTGTATTAGCTGTGTAGCTACAATAGTGTATCGCTATGACTGTACAACCAATATTAGATATTAATAAAACACAGCCAACAGGCAACATAGCCAATCAATTTAAAACCCAAGCTGATTCCAAAATAGTTGGGACGCTGTGTAAAACATAAATAAATGTCAATAAAAACAGAATGCACTGATTTGCAAACCTCAGACCCATATTTAATTCACAGTGGTCAGTCTCTGTGTACAACCAAGGCTGCAACAACTATTACATAATAGCCTAATCGTGATTATTTGGGATGATTGTGGCTACTTATGACTTATGACTGTTTTTATTAACATTTGTTTGATTTCTGCCACAAGCAGGATGTTGAGTGTGTATGCTGAGTGTGCAGTGCATATCGTCGCTGTCCAAAGAGAAACAAGTCTCTCCAGAATAACAACTTTACAGTAGAGGCCAAAAACCTTCTCAACTTTTAATGTAAGTCAATGATTTTGATTAGATTTCTTTCCAAGCTATTTTGGAGCATTTCTATTGGGCCATCCATGATGAAACTTTGGCAGGACATAAAGAGCAACTATCATTTTCAAATGATGTAGAAAAAAGAATTGACAAAACTTGAGATTTTCTTTGTACGGCGACGATATTAACCGAAATAAAATAAATCACCTTTAGAGGGCAGTGCTGAGTGATGTTGGTGTTTAGCTGTGTAGCTACAATAGTGTATCGCTATGACTGTACAACCAATATTAGATATTAATAAAACACAGCCAACAGGCAATATAGCCAATCAGTTTAAAACACAAGCCAATACCAAAATAGTTGGGACGCTGTGAAAACGTTAATAAATGTCAATAAAAACAATGATTTGCAAATATCAGCCCCACATTTTATTTACAGTGGACACTCTCTGTGTCCGGCTAGGGCTGCAACAGCTATTACATAATAGCCTAATTGTGATTTTTTGGGATAATTGTGGCTACTTATTTATATTTGTTGGATTTCTCCCTCAAGCAGGATGTTATGTGTGTGTGCTATCGTCGCTGTTCAAAGAGAAACAAGTATCTCCAAAATAGCAACTTTACAGGGGAGGCCAAAAACCTTCTTAACTTTCAGTTTAAATCAGTTTAGTTTAAATCAGTTTAAAACACAAGCCAGTACCAAAAAAGTTGGGACGCTGTGTAAAATGTTAATACATGTAAATACATGCAATGCTTTTCACATCTCAAACCCGTATTCAATTCACAATGGAGTATAGAACATATATCAGATGTTGGAAGATGTTGGTTTTAACATTTCATGAACATTATTAATACATTTAGAACTTTGGCAGGGCAGGGTCGACCATTGTGTAGCATGTCCACTTCCTTTAGACGTCATGGATCTTATTCGTTTGCAAATGTTTTCTATGTGATCTACAAATCACTGAAGGGGCAGTCGTGGGCTGGAGATTAGGGATCCACTCTTGTGACCAGAAGGTTGCTGGTTTGGTCCCCTGGACCTAGAAGACATGACTGAAGAGCCGTTGAGCAAGGCACCTAAACCCTAACTGCTCCTCAGGCACTCTGGATAGGGCTGCCCACCGCTCTTGGCAAGTGTGCTCACTGCCCCTAGTGTGTATGTCAAGGGCGTAGATTTGCTCTTGACGTTGGTGGGGACCTATGAATGTACCCCGTGCGCCACAGCCTAGCATTGCCATTAATGTTATTATGATGGACTCATTTAATTAACAAATTTAACTTTAAATGACTTACATGTTTCTTTGAAAAACAGCCCCTTATGTCCACCCTTATCGCCATCCTCACTCGCTCACACCCATTTGTCACCCAAGTTTTTTGAGTCAAGTTTTTTATCAGTGAGTCTGGCATATGACTGGAAAGCTTCCTTCCAGTTTTGGCGCTGCTAACAACCAAAGGTAGCTACAGAGTCTCACGTGACAGCAGGAAAAGGCACAGCCAATCATACTGGCCATATGTGTTACGGGGAGATAGGACACCAGTAGAGAGCGTGATTTAACCCTTTCTGCACCTTTAGGTTAATGAGACGTTGACAGATCAGGTTTTTTTTGGAGGGGATCAAATTATTGATGGGACCATTCAGTAATCGCTGGATATTGGTGGGTACACGTCACTTCCAGTGGCGGCTGGTGCTAAAACAATTGAGTGGGGCGCAAACAAACAGACAAATAAAAAACAAACCTGAAAAAATGGAGTAGGCCCACAGCACCACAACAGGCTTTGAACTCTTCCTTGCTGTAGATGAGACTATAAGCTCTGTCTTCAGCTTACCTTGACAGAGCACCGGATAGGCTTTTAAGGTGCTGCTCAGTGCATCTTTAGGAAATGCTGTGTTGTAATTAGAGATGAAAGGATCAATCGGCTATGTATCGGTATCAGCCGATTTTTAATCAAAATATGCGATTGATGATCGATCAATTTGATGATGTCCGTCTGGCAGTGTTTTACCGTACGTGACTCAGACTCATCAAAAAATCAGTGTGTCTCGTTAAGGAACCAAAACAAAGATATTTAACTACTAATCTGATACAGCACTGCACACAGCTGAATACAGTGAGTATTAGCAAACAGCAGAGCTAGCACACACAGCTAACACAAAACAAACAACCCAGAACACCTACAGACCAGATCTGACCGGTACAAACAGAACAGCAGCAACAATTCAATATTCTACATTTAATGATTACAGATTTAGTTTAAAATAACAGAGTCTGCGTTTAATGACTGCAGTTTTTACTGCATTTATTTAATTTTTTTTTTTTTTTTTAAATTAAGGCTCTAAATGTAATGATTGCAGTATTTGGGGATATCTGTTTGATTTACTTTGTTTATTTACTGTTAATTTAGTTAAAAACATTATGCTTTTTCATATGAGCTCATTAAAAATGGTAATAAACCAGTTTAGATCATATTTTATGACTTGCTTGCGCTAAAATAACTACATGCAGCCCTGCCGTGGCGTATACTCCGCCCTCGATCGGTATCGGCTATCGGCCGATCGTACTAAAAGGTGATCGGCGATCGAAATTGGCCTAAAAAACGCTGATCGGTCCATCTCTAGTTGTATTGTTTAAACCCGTTTGTCATCAGAAGAGCTGGAAAAGACCCTGATGTAAGCTAGTCCTCGATCACTTGCCTGCTGCTGAATTTGTAAATTGGGGTGATCGGGTCCGAGCTCCTTTATCTGTTTTTCTTGAAGTGAACGCTTTGTGAAAACATTTTTTTGTAAAGAAAGAACTGAATTGTCTCTCATTTTGTAAGAGACGCTGCTCCAGCCTGCAACTGTTCATCTAAACCGAGTTAACGAACCGCAGCGGAGTTATTGAGTCGATTCGGGGATTGTCCAATCACACGATGTTATAAAAAAAATAAGCCAGTACCGACACACTACCTATAAGAGTGGGTGTGTTATTTTGTCGAAACTCTGAACCAACCAATTAAACAGCAGCCTCAGATCACCTGCTGGCCAAAAGTTGATACACCTACATACACTCACCTTACACCGGCGCCCTTACAATGTAAGCAATTAAATACAATTATATATTTATTCTTTTAATCAATTCTAACATGGATATTAGACACAGTATAACTAAATAATGTCCTAATTATTTTGCAATTTATAATGAACTCATTTTAATATTTGAACGATTTCAAGGGGGCGGTGCCCCAGCGCCCCCTATTGACCAGTCACTTCCATCAATGCTAATTCTGCGCCCTTGGTATGTGTTCACTAGTGTGTGTATATGTAGGTGTTTCACTGCACAGATGGGTTAAATGCAGAGGCCAAATTCCACTGTGTGCAAACACAAGTGGCAAATAGTTCTAAATTCGAATTCATTCAATTTACACGGTGTCCCAACATTTTTGGAACTGGGTTTGAATACAGCGGCTCTCTATTCCTGCAAAACTCTGCAGAGCAGTTTCTTTCTTTCTCTGATGTGACATCACATCGTCAGCATGAGGGTTGGAAAAGACAACTATGTGTCTGGAACCTTTACAGCTGTGCTGGATTCGGGTCCGTCTGCTGTTCTCTCCTGTTATGTTTCTGATTAAGGTTTATAGTGAGCTGGCTATATAGATCTCTCGATATGAAAGTCTGGGCTCGTCTACGAGATCGTTAGTTTCTAGCATGCACGGTTAACTTTTCATCTGTCCTTGAAGGCAGAGGCAGGTAAACTTCCAGGCCCACCCAAAACATGCTTGGCATTTGGAGGCAGTGTGTTTGATGCAGGGGGGACGGCTGTCACTATGCAATCAGGGGGCGGAGTGCCTGCGCGGTGTTGTCAGCAACTCAGCACCTGTGAGTAAATAGCACTCCGAGTTGCACTTGTGCTCGAGGACACAGTGCCCCCCAGAGCTGATGGGGTCAGTCCACATTTTTCTTAAGGTGCATCTGTTAACACTTCTATATGGTCGCTGTCCAAAATAAAGCATGTAACTGAATTTCTGTCGATTTGCATTATCTATATTATTTGAACACGGCAGCCGCTCTGTATATTTTTTGATATAGTTTTCGTTCTCTCCTCTAAAGTTACTGTTTTGGAGATACTTGTTGATCTTTGGGCAGTCCTGATGTAAAAGAAACATTCTACTTTTGTAAGTCTGGTCAGAAATGTGATAGTTTGCCCTTAAAACATGCCCAGTTCACCCCAAATGTAGTGACAGATATTTGAAGGACTCCTCACTTATTTGTATGGAGTGGTATGTGTTTGAGGAGGGCTTATTTAAGACTGACCCTTGTAAATGATTCACAGAATACTGTAAACCCTCCCCCATACACATACACTACCCTGCCATGGTGTGCAACCTGAGGCCACTCGTCATGTTTACCATCATTTGGTATGCCGGGTCCATTATATATCTGACCTTTTTTTCTTATGTAGATGTTTATATCTATTTTAGATCCAAGTGACAGATGACAGAAGGGAGACATGCAGAACCATATAGTTGGAGTTGGACACAGGTTTAGACAGATAGATAGATAGATAGATAGATAGATAGATAGATAGACTGAGATATATTGAGATATATAGGTATACTAAACAATGGATAGATATACTGAAATATATAGATATACTAAGATAGATAGATAGATATACTAAGATCGATAGATAGATAGATAGGTAGATAGATAGATAAACTGAGATATATAGATATATTAGGATATATAGGTATACTAAGACCAATGGATAGATATACTGAAATATATAGATATACTAAGATTAATAGATAGATATACTGAAAAAGATAGATAAACTGAGATATATAGATATATTAAGATATATAAATATATTGAGATACATAGATAGATAGATAGATAGATAGATAATAGATATGATAGATAGATAGATAGATAAACTGAGATATATTGAGATATATAGGTATACTAAGACCAATGTATAGATATACTGAGATATATAGATATACTAAGATCAATAGATAGATAGATAGATAGATAGATAGATAGATAGATATACCAAGATAGGTAGATAGATAGATAAACTGAGATATATAGATATATTGGGATATATAGGTATACTAAGAGCAATGTATAGATATACTGAAATATATAGATATACTAAGATTAATAGAGATATACTGAAAAAGATAGATAAATAGATAGATAGATAGATAAATTGAGATATATAGACATATTAAGATATATAAATATATTGAGATATATAGATAGAAAGATAGATAGATAGATGATACACGTATATTGTTGCTGTCCAAAAGATGAACTTTACAAGAGAGACCAAAAACTTCAGTGTACGTCAATTGTCACACGCTTATCTGGTTCTCGTCTGTCTATGTCCTTGTTTTCGTCCCCTCATCTTTCCCATGTGCGTTGGTTTTTGTTTTGATCATGCGCTCTCTGTCTCCGCCCTCTTGTCTCCGCCCCTTCACCTGTTCTGTGTTTGTGTCTAAGTGTTCCTGTTCCTCGTTCCTTGATTAATATATTCCCTCCATGTCTTTGCCTTGTTTCTATGCTGCTTCTCGTTTCCCTAGTCCGTGTAGCCTGATCTGTTTTCGCTAGCCTCTGTTGTGTTTTCTTCATGTCTATTTGTTTTGTATTCTATCGTTTGTTTTTGTTTTTCATTATGACTTATTTTAATAAAGGGACCTTGCATATGTATCCATCCAACTCGTTTCGTCTCCATGCGTCGATTTTTTCGGAGCATTTCTTTTCATTATGAAATGTTCATGCAGTGTAAACGGCAGCTGTCGTGTTCAAATGATATAGAAAAAAAATGACCAAACATAGAGACATGTTTTTCTCTGGACCACGATGATGTGTTGTATACTGGAAGAGTAGAATGTTTAGGTGATGCTGGGCTGTTGTGCTATAATGTGTGCATTTTATTAATAGTTCTGCATTTGATACCTTAATAAATGTTTTGTTTTCCCAAAATTCCCATATTGGTATGTACAAAATCATATGAATAAGAGTCCTCAGAGTTAGTTGATGCTACTGTTTCAACTATACAATAAATTTCAGCACATAAAACCGTGTTGGATACCAAATAAGCAGACATGCAGTTTGCACGATGCTGTAGGACGCTGTAATGTCTTGTAATGCCAAACATGATTTACAGTTACTGCCACTTGTTTGCCTTTGATCAGCCAACAGCATGGAATGAATAGCTGAATGACGCCTTGAGCAACTGGATGGAACATTTTCTTCTACACGCTCAGATAGTTGGTATTTAGCTTTGCTCTAATGTCACTACTATGAGTAATCACAGGCCTGAGTCAGTCTCAATGTCCGGCTGAGGCTGTAACTATTATTAACTAAACGCCTAATGGTGATTACTTGGGATGATTGTGACTACTCATGACTATGATAGTTGTGCACATTTGTTAGATTTCTACAACAAGCAGAAAATTGGGTGAGCATATCGTCGCTGCCCAAAGAGAAACAAGTACCTCTATAGTAGCAACTTTATGAGAGAGACCAAAACTTTTTAACTTTCAATGTAAGTCAATGGAACCAGAATTTCTATTGGTCCACCCATGATGAAACTTTGACATATAAACTAAAATAACATAAATCATTGAGACTTCAAACATGCTGACACCTTTAGAGGGCAGTGCTGAGTAATGTTGGTTTATTAGCTGTAGTTACAATGGTGTAGTGGGGCGGCACAGTGGTGTAGTGGTTAGTATGGTGGTGTAGTGGTTAGTATGGTGGTGTAGTGGTTAGTATGGTGGTGTAGTGGTTAGTATGCTGGTGTAGTGGTTAGTACGGTGGTGTAGTGGTTAGTATGGTGGTGTAGTGATTAGTACGGTGGTGTAGTGGTTAGTATGGTGGTGTAGTGGGGCGGCACAGTGGTGTAGTGGTTAGTATGGTGGTGTAGTGGTTAGTATGGTGGTGTAGTGGTTAGTATGGTGGTGTAGTGGTTAGTACGGTGGTGTAGTGGTTAGTATGGTGGTGTAGTGATTAGTAGTGGTGTAGTGGTTAGTACGTGGTGTAGTGGTTAGTAGGTGGTGTAGTGGTTAGTTCGGTGGTGTAGTGGTTAGTGGTGGTGTAGTGATTAGTACGGTGGTGTAGTGGTTAGTAAGGTGGTGTAGTGGTTAGTACGGTGGTGTAGTGGTTAGTATGGTGGTGTAGTGGTTAGTGTGGTGGTGTAGTGGTTAGTAGGTGGTGTAGTGGTTAGTGTGGTGGTGTAGTGGTCAGCACTGTCTCCTCACAGTAGTGATCTGGGTTGGATTCCCGGTGGTGGTTCTGTGTGGTGGTGTAGTGTTAGTATGGTGGTGTAGTGGTTAGTACGTGGTGTAGTGGTTAGTATGGTGGTGTAGTGGTTAGTACGGTGGTGTAGTGGTTAGTACGGTGGTGTAGTGATTAGTACGGTGGTGTAGTGGTTAGTAAGGTGGTGTAGTGGTTAGTATGGTGGTGTAGTGGTTAGTATGGTGGTGTAGTGGTTAGTGTGGTGGTGTAGTGGTTAGTACGGTGGTGTAGTGGTTAGTGTGGTGGTGTAGTGGTTAGTATGGTGGTGTAGTGGTATGGTGGTGTAGTGGTTAGTATGGTGGTGTAGTGGTTAGTACGGTGGTGTAGTGGTTAGTACGGTGGTGTAGTGGTTAGTATGGTGGTGAAGTGGTTAGTATGGTGGTGTAGTGGTTAGTGTGGTGGTGTAGTGGTTAGTATGGTGGTGCAGTGGTTAGTACGGTGGTGTAGTGGGGCGGCACAGTGGTGTAGTGGTTAGTATGGTGGTGTAGTGGTTAGTACGGTGGTGTAGTGGTTAGTTGGTGTTAGTGGTTAGTAGGTGGTGTAGTGGTTAGTATGGTGGTGTAGTGGTTAGTACGGTGGTGTAGTGGTTAGTATGGTGGTGTAGTGATTAGTACAGTGGTGTAGTGGTTAGTACGCTGGTGTAGTGGTTAGTATGGTGGTGTAGTGGTTAGTTCGGTGGTGTAGTGGTTAGTACGGTGGTGTAGTGATTAGTACGGTGGTGTAGTGGTTAGTAAGGTGGTGTAGTGGTTAGTATGGTGGTGTAGTGGTTAGTATGGTGGTGTAGTGGTTAGTGTGGTGGTGTAGTGGTTAGTACGGTGGTGTAGTGGTTAGTGTGGTGGTGTAGTGGTCAGCACTGTCTCCTCACACTAGTGATCTGGGTGTGTGGATTCCCGGTCTGGTGGTTCTGTGTGGTGTGTGTAGTGGTTAGTACGGTGGTGTAGTGGTTAGTGTGGTGGTGTAGTGGTTAGTACGGTGGTGTAGTGGTTAGTGTGGTGGTGTAGTGGTTAGTACGGTGGTGTAGTGGTATTATGGTTGTATTGGTTAGTACGGTGGTGTAGTGGTTAGTACGGTGGTGTAGTGGTTAGTGTGGTGGTGTAGTGGTCAGCACTGTCTCCTCACACTAAGATGATCTGGGTTGGATTCCCGGTCCGGGTGGTTCTGTGTGGTGGTGTAGTGGTTAGTACGGTGGTGTAGTGGTTAGTGTGGTGGTGTAGTGGTTAGTACGGTGGTGTAGTGGTATTATGGTTGTATTGGTTAGTACGGTGGTGTAGTGGTTAGTACGGTGGTGTAGTGGTTAGTACGGTGGTGTAGTGGTTAGTATGGTGGTGTAGTGGTTAGTATGATGGTGTAGTGGTTAGTATGGTGGTGTAGTGGTTAGTATGGTGGTGTAGTGGTTAGTATGGTGGTGTAGTGTTAGTACGGTGGTGTAGTGGTTAGTACGGTGGTGTAGTGGTTAGTATGGTGGGTGTAGTGGTTAGTAAGGTGGTGTAGTGGTTAGTGTGGTGGTGTAGTGGTCTAGTAGGTGGTGTAGTGGTCAGCACTGTCTCCTCACAGTAAGATGATCTGGGTTGGATTCCCGGTCCGGTGTGATCTGTGTGATGTGTGCATGTTCTTGGTGCTTGAGTGGGTTCCTCTGGGTTCTCCTGATACCTTCACAGTCCAAACACATGCATGTTAGGTTGATCGCTCAGTTTAAGTTGCCTGTAGGTGTGAGTGTGTGGCGTGAGTATGTGTTGGCCAATGCGATGGACTGGCGATCTGCCAATGGTGTACCCAACCTTCGCCCAATGATGCTGGGATTGGCTCCAGCCACCTCCCTGACCCCAACTAGTGGGATAAATTGGAAGATATGGGTGGATGGATGGATGGTGGACAATAGTTGTAGTGTATCCATTTGACTGTATTAATCAAGCACACTCAGCAAGCAAGTAGCCAATCAGTTAATTTGGCCACTGACTTGTACTTCAACAGTTGCATACAATGGACAATTAACATGTTAATCACAATTATTTAAATAACAATTAAATCCCAGCCCATTTCATGATCTGTGTCCAGTCTCATGTCGGAATCCTGAGTGTCCCACTTATCTCTGCACTCTTGAAGTTTTCCCTCTCTTTGGGCTGGTGGTGAAAAGGCCTGCCCTGAGAGTTCCAGGCAGCACATGCGGTCGGTGATGTCACTAGCGAGTCGGTGCCAGATTGCTCCAACATTACGAGGGTTTGAATTTACCAGCAGTTCATCAAGCTGTCACACACAGATGTGACAACGCTGGTAGCCACATAATTTCAAGTCACCAGTTCCGTAACAGTTTCCAGACTTGGATGTAATCCAGAGCCGTGTTTTCTGACCCTGCCTGCTTTGCTCTGCTTTCACACACGCCTTCAAAAGCTACGAGGGGTTTCTTATGTGCAGGGAAATCTATTAGAGCACACGGGACCCCCGACTGGAAAAGTGGCCCCAGACACAGCTGAATTGAGAGCAGTTCACTAGAACAAGGCAAATGCCTTTATGGCACAAGCTCGTCTGTTAACCAGCAGTGTGGTCAGATCTGTAGTCCTCTCTAAGGAAATAGCCCTTGTATGTAGGGCTGGCACTTGCTGGGGGGTTGGCTGAGGTGGGCTTTGCTCCCCAGATTTTGATTTTACCCCCTCCTCCTAATCGCAATGCAAGCAAAGGCTGTTATCTCTGAACCAATCACAAAAAGGAATTTGGCTGTCCAGTGTGAAGATATGCCTTCGCTTATTTCTGATTGGCTTATATTGTAATTTCCTAATCATATTAATAGTCTCACTTATTCCTGTTTCCATTATAGGATTATAGTCCCAGCCTGTGTCTAAATACTTTTGTCAGCTTTGATTTAAAGTTGTACTAAAGCTTTTCACCAAACAGAGTTGTGCTATCAGTTTAATGCTAAGATAATTAAGGGTGGTTATTAAAATTAATATATCTTTTATTTTTATTTATTTAAGAGAGTATTATCAGATCCACTGTCATCATTCATGCTCTATCAAGTATCTGTTATCTTTTAAAAAAATATATGACTATCAACAAGCCCACGCATTACATTTTACTGCCCCCCAAGCAAAGCAGGTCAGAACCGGGGGCTGCTTGTATGTGAGTGTGGAGGAGGGGCTTGTTTAAGACTTCCATGAACTGACCCATACTGTAACCCCCCCTTTGCAAACCCATATGGTGTGCAACCTGAGGCTACTCGTCATGTTTACCATCATTGGTATGCTGCCTTCATTACGTGTGCGACCTGTTTTTTACCTTCCTGTTGTGAGTTACATTCTGTTTTGAATCTCGCTGACAGCAGGCAGAGGAAGGGTACAGTCTTCTGGGAGGCAAACAGCTTCTTTCATTGAGAAGAAGCGAGAAAAGGGCGAGATTTTGGTTTAAGAGCCTGGTTTTAAAGCGAGAGCCACGGCTCCTCTCTGTGCACGAGGCTGCAGCATAGCTCTCTGACTTGCGTTCTATTTATACAGCAGAAAAGTAGTAAATTTTGTTGAGTCATCTCCAACACCTGTTAGGAAACTAGCACACGAAAACAGGCAAACGCTGTTAACACAATGTTCCATTGACGGGCTTTGAGAGTCACAGCAAAGGAATTCGGCTCCCACAAGATTTTGAGACAGGGCCCTGTAGTGACTAATCTTCCATAATGATCATATACATATATGTAGTGACTAGTCTTCCATATGGACTCATATTAATATATGTAGTGAATAGTCTTCCATATGGACCTCATATTACATATATAGTAGTACTAATCTTCATATGACCTATGGTCGTCATCTTCATATTACATATATGTAGTGACTAATCTTCCATAATGACATCATATTACATATATGTAGTGACTAATCTTCCATATGGACCTCATATTACATATATGTAGTGAATAGTCTTCCATATGGACCTCATATTACATATATGTAGTGACTAATCTTCCATATGGGCCTCATATTACATATATGTAGTGACTAATCTTCCATAATGACATCATATTACATATATGTAGTGACTAGTCTTCCATATGGACCTCATATTACATATATGTAGTGAATAGTCTTCCATATGGACCTCATATTACATATATGTAGTGACTAATCTTCCATATGGGCCTCATATTACATATATGTAGTGACTAATCTTCCATATGGGCCTCATATTACATATATGTAGTGACTAATCTTCCATATGGATATTATATTACATAAATGTATTGAATAGTCTTCCATATGGACCTCATATTACATATATGTAGTGATTAGTCTTCTATATGGACATCATATTACATATATGCAGTGACTGATCTTCAATATGGATATTATATTACATAAATGTATTGAATAGTCTTCCATATGGACCTCATATTACATAGATGTAGTGAATAGTCTTCCATATGGACCTCATATTACATATATGCAGTGACTGATCTTCCATATGGATATTATATTACATAAATGTATTGAATAGTCTTCCATATGGACCTCATATTACATATATGTAGTGACTAGTCTTCTATATGGACATCATATTACATATATGTAGTGACTAGTCTTCCATATGGACCTCATATTACATACA
The DNA here is from genome assembly GCA_021613375.1 of Megaleporinus macrocephalus. Classification (NCBI taxonomy): domain Eukaryota; kingdom Metazoa; phylum Chordata; class Actinopteri; order Characiformes; family Anostomidae; genus Megaleporinus; species Megaleporinus macrocephalus. The sequence continues at coordinate 7,729,261 of CM038706.1, read as the reverse complement.
TGTAGTGACTAGTCTTTCATATGGACCTCATATTACATATATCTAGTGACTGATCTTTTATAAGAACCTCATATTAAATATATGTATTGAATAGTTTTCCATATGGACCTCATATTAAATATATGTATTGACTCGTCTTCCAAATGGACATCATATAGCAAATATGTAGTGACTAGTCTTCCATATGGACCTCATATTACATATATGTAATGACTAATCTTCCATATGGACCTCATGTTACATATATGTAGTGACTAGTCTTTTCAATATGGACCTCATATTACATATATGTAGTGACTGATCTTTCATATGGACCTCATATTACATACATGTAGTGACTGATCTGTCATATGGACCTCATATTACATAAATGTAGTGACTGATCTTTCATATGGACCTTATATTACATATATGTATTGAATAGTCTTCCATATGGACCTCATATAACATATATGTATTGAATAGTCTTCCATATGGACCTCTTATTACATACATGTATTGACTCGTCTTCCAAATGGACATCATATAACAAATATGCAGTGACTAGTCTTCCATATGGACCCCATATTACATATATGTAGTGACTATTCTTCCATATGGACCTCATATTACATAAATGTAGTGACTAGTCTTCCATATGGACATCATATAACATATATGTAGTGACTAGTCTTACATATGGACCTCATGTTACGTATATGTAATGACTAGTCTTCCATATGGACCTCATGTTAGATATATGTATTGAATAGTCTTTCATATGGACCTTTATTACATATATGTAGTGACTAGTCTTTTCAATATGGACTTCATATTACATATATGTAGTGACTAGTCTTCCATATGGACCTCATATTGCATATTTTTGTCCATTTTTATTTTTTGATACTAATTTCATGATGAATGGACCAATAGAAATGCTCCAGAGTAGCTTAGCAAGAATTCTGGTTCCATTGACTTGCATTGAAAGTTAAGACAGTTTTTGGTCTCTCCTGTAAAGTTGCCAGTTTGGAGACACATGTGACGATCTAAACAAAGCATTTTCCTATATATACTTTGCAAGAGCAGTCAGAGGCACAGGCCCCAAGTTTAATGCATGTTTATTAGATTTAGTTTCTTCCTTCTTTTCTTAAAATGAGTTCATATTATTATTTTTATAGAGTTGGTTAAACCCCTCACCAACATGGCAACAGTGATTTCCCTGTGTACTGCTGTTTGTTTCCATTGCAGCATCCACACTTTCACTGAGAAGGGCAGGGATATGAGAGCCGCTGTTTGCTCTGCCTGGCTGGTAGGTAGCAACAGGCTCCAGAGAGAGTGGCAGTGGGCCTTGCCTATACTTACTTTAGCCAGTGTTAGATCACTGCTGGCACCGCTGCTTTGGCTTATGCAATAAAGGAGATATTAAATGTTCCATAGCAGACCTAAATGTTTATCAGGGAGTAACGTTCTGTTCTTATCACTGTAAAAGTGAGGAGCGGAGGGAGGACCGTGTACTCCTGTCTCAGCCAAGATTCCAGGCATGTTATGTTTGATCTCAGAGGTTGCAGTTTTTGTCTTTCATTGATAAAAAGAGTCATTAGTAGGTCATTGGATCTACAGTTTTGGGTAACATGTATTTACACCTGCAACTTAGAAACTTAAAACTCTTGTTTTAACTATGTCTGGATAAAGGATGAAGTAAGCAATGCAGTCTGATTATCCTCTCGGGTTTAGACCTGATGATAGGGAAAAAAAATTCTGTAGTCTTGTACACCATTCAAGAGATGTCATATTGTCATACTGTCATCACTTGTCCATTATATTATTTTATAATATATGTTATATGCAAATGTGTATAATATACACTACCGTTCAAAAGTTTAGGATCACTTTAGAATTTAATTTCATGCAATTTTCATGCAATTCACAAACAATATTGTCCATTTCTCAATTAATGTAAGTGTATCAGATGATTTTTAAAGAATAAAAATGTTTGTATTAAAGTCTATTTTTGTATAAAGGCTTATTTAGCATATAGTCCTATTATCAGCAATTCTCAGTCCTCTGTTTAAATCTCCTGGTACGGCCACCAATCCAAGTTAAGGATGTTATTGGACTAATTGGTTGTTAGGACACTCTTGCTCAATTGTGATACACAGCTGAAAAACATTCTACTAATAAGTGAGTATAAAAGGGAGATCAACATTCTAGGTTAGTTTAGTATCTGAAGCATCAGCAGTTGATGGCTTGCTGACCGACTCAAAATGACCAGAAAGAAACAACTTTCTTTAGAGACCCGTCAGTCCATTGTTGTGTTCAGGAAGAAGATACTCCATTAAAACAAGAACATTTCACTGTGATCCCAAACTTTTGAGCAGTAGTATATATATATATATATATATATATATTATATATATATATATATATATACCAGATATAATACCAGAATTATACAATTATAATATATAATATAATTTTATGTCTGTATTGGACACGTCCATTAAACATTCACAGTGCTGGTGGGAAAAGTAAGTAAACCCTTGGATTAGATCGTGTTTTATGACCAATTAATGAAAACCAATCGTCCACATACTTTTTTTCGCAACTATATTTTTGTTCTAATGATACCTGGTGTTCTTACTTCTTACTATATTGTTCTTACTGTTCCTACTATATATATTACAATACTGTAAACCTTTTTTTCCTTCATTTAACTTTATTATTGATATTATTTAAAAGCTTGAAATGTGAAAACATCATTACAAAAACATTGTTTCCAATTGGGGAATTTCAGGAAAATTTATTGTCATTTCAGCTATATTCCAGTACAATGTTCCTCCGGGCGAGTGCAGTAAATACAAAACAGGCCACGAGTCCAATACAGTACACACTACATACATACTATACAGTACATAATATGACAGGTTAGCAGATAGCCTGGCATATATGACCATAGCAGTCACTGAGGTAGCAACTACTACAGCAGTAACAGATACAGTGTTTGGTTAATACAGTTTTCTAGCAGCAGGTATTGTTCAGGCTATTTGAGACCTGAAGATGAAGGTAATAGAACGAGCTCCTCTGTCAGCGTCGGTGACTGTAGCTACAGTGCAAGCGTGTTTATATGTACTGTTATTACAGTAAGTGCGGAATTACATAATAAGCAATTTCACTCTCTGGCTGTTTCCTCTCACTTAATCATCATTATCGCTGTGTTTGTGCTATCTAGGCCTAGATGTGTGCTGCTGCAGATAAGGCCCTCACGCATGCTTCCTGTTTGCCAGGCTCAATTAACCGCACAGGCCCCGAGCGCTGCGGCCGCACGCTGGCTTCTCCTTCACGCGTTCAGACAGGAAGGGAACAGAAGGGCCGTTCGCCTCTGATAAAAGTAGCTTCGTGTGTCAGTCACCCTTGAAGAATGAAGCTTCTGGAACATGAGGGTTTATAAATAGAAGAATCTTTAGACCTGCCAGATTGAAATTCTAATACAAAGCTTGACATTCATGTTCAAAGGTTATTCGCGATGCCTCTTTTTTTTTTTTCTTCTTCTTCTTTTTTTTTTTCTTCCCCAGCAACCAATGGGACATGTCGCGGTCAGGAGCCACAGGGCCCATCTCTTTGGCTCGGGGAGTGGGCAGCCAGGCTGCTTTCCTCAAAAGGGGACGGGCGGACGGGTCGGGATTGTGCAATCGTATTTGCAAACAACACTTGTGCTTTTATTCCGGGGGGCGCGCTGCGGGTGCTGTGGGGAGCTATTTCGGTGCCCTGTGACGTGCACTCGGGGAAAAGCAGCAGAAACAGTGCCCTAAAATTAGCCGACTCTAAACCATTCAAAACACAGCAGCGCTCGGCTCTTCCGTTCCCAGTTGCTGCCCGGTAATAACGGCCGGCGTCCTCATTGGCTCGGCACATGAGCCGCCGAAGCACGGCCAAATGAAAACTTCCTTCCATGTACTATTAATGTCACCTCTGCGCGGATGTGTGTGTGTACGCAATGCATGCTATTCTGAAAATGTGAGCGTGTGTTGTCTCCCTGTGTGTGTGTGTGTGTGTGTGTGGGTCTCTGCCCATGTAATTTGGCCTGCTTCCCACACCAGCTGGTTAATTGTCTGCTGGTCTGCTGGGCCGGTAATGAGAGTGACTCAATAGCAGACAAAAGAGAGGCTACACTGAGAGACAGGAGCCGATTGGCTGAGCCGCCGACAGCCCCCTCCCAACACGGGCGCCCCTCAGAGCCCCCCGCTAACCCCGCCCCCTTTGCTTCCAGCCGCTTGTCCCCCCCACCCCCTCTCATCCCCTCCCCATCCCTCCCTCCTAACTCGCATGTGGGCCAAAATACTCGCTCGCTCCTCCACGCCACACTTCGTCCGAAAGGACCCAGGAGTTGCAGCCTCTGAGCGCAGGAGCCCCAGTCCCGAGCGTGCGGCAGCCACTCTGAGCGACTCTAATGCGCCCTCTCCTTTTCTGACTGCCCGAGAGTTGAGCCTGTTGGAGCTATCAATGACTTCTTTGTTTGGTCTGTTGCAGAGTGCCCCCTCTTTCAGCCCCTTGGAAACAGCCTCCGACCTGCAGCAATAGTAAGTCCTCGCTCTGTTTTCCTCTTTCTCTCCTCCTCCTCCTCCTCCTCCTTCGCTCTATGTTCGGCATGCTCTGCTGCTTGTTCTCCACCATTTTTCAGAGCTGATGTTGCTGAATAGCTGTGTGTTCTCAGCGCTGTCACTGGAGCTGTGGAGACATCCCCTGCTTCCCCCTCCTGTTTCCTGAGCGCCTGTTCGCAATACCAGTACAGTCTGTCCTGTGGGGGTGTGAGTGAGTGAGTGAGTGTGGGTGTGAAGTGTGTGTGTGTGTGTGTGTGAGCGTGGGGGGGGGTTTGTTGGAGGACAGGGAATGGACAGTGTGATGATTTATTCCATGCTGAAACCAGTGTCTGAGAATAAAACCTGGATGTCTTTGGTGGAAAGATAAGAGAGCGCTCCGCTCCCGCCCATCGGCTCCACAGAATTTCCTGTGAATCTCCCCCATGTGTGTATATGTGTGTGTGTGTTGGTGGGGGGCGTAGTAGGGGCTTTTTTGTTAGGCTAATGTTTTCCGTGCGACGGGAGTGTTTAGGTGGCACCACCGGGCACATTCTTACCTCGCATGGCTTTGTTTACGCCTTGGCTGATTTATGTTGTCGTTGCTGTCGTCGGGGAAATATGGGATGGCCTGGCGGGGCTAGTGCTTTTTACAGGCCTTTGTGGCCCCGTGGTAGAAAGTTCTCCAAGCATCTTTCAAAGGCTGTGAGGAGAACATTCCATTCCTGGGTGAAGAACTTGGTCCTCAAGGTTGGCGTCAAACAAAATAATCAATGAAGCCTTCTGACTTCTTCTGTTCAGTGACTGGGTTCGTTATCAGCTATGGAAAGCTCTTTTCCAAACATTTCCCAAAGTTTCTCTCGAAACATTGTTTACGGGAAGCTCAGCTTCCATCCACAAGCACTGGGATGTTGCTCTCAGACTCTCTCGAGGCATCCGTGGCATTTGGTTTTCATCTCTCGCCTTCCCTTTGATGGCGAGGGAGGATGTTTGGCTTTTTAAAGACTTTATTGTTTCTTTTCCAAAGCCGCATGATGCCGACCAGCTTCCCCGCTACGGACCATGAGACCGGCTAGAATTCCGGGCTGAACAGGCCAGAGGAATGCTCCCATGGCCTTTGAGGAATGGCGTAGGGTTCGGGACAGGAACCCTTCATTTGTGCGGGAGTTTCTGTTCATATTTGTGTACGGCAGAAAGAAGGCGGGGCCTTCGTCCCTCTGGAAAGTGGCCCTAACTGTGAGTGAGTGAGACGTGTGTCTGCAGGGCTCTAACGCTCAGGTAAATCTGCTAAGATCATCTCCAGTCCAGCAGCTGGTCGGCAGCCGCTCAGGTTCCCGCGTTTGAAGCCCCTGGCGTCTGCCGTGACACGGATAGTCCCTGTACGCGGCCGCACCGGAAAGCATCTGATGCATTCCAGGAGTTGTCACCAGTGTCACTCATGTGCCCGTGTCACTTTTAGTGCCCGCTGGATTACGCACAACATGTAATAAGCCGCCGTTACAAATCGGCTGGCCGGAAATGCCCGGCTGTTTGTGCTGGAGGCTGTTCACAGTTCAGCTAAACTGGACTATTTTTGGATTATGCCTCTATTAGTTTGAGCGGGACAGCTTTAGAATAAGACTGAGTTTAGAAAGTGTTCGTGAATGCTTTTAATTCAGTTTATTGATGATATTGGTTTGGTAATAAACGCTTTACAAAATATTAATAAGCAGTTATAACTGTTATATATTAACTGTTATAGCTGTTATAGCTAATAAAGGAGAGAAAGTAAGTTTTAGATACTTGGGGTCATTATCATATTTAAAAAGATATTATTTTTCAGACAGGGAGCTCTTATTTGTTCAGCAAAACACTTTTTTCTTTTGGAAATATTAACATTATTATTAATACAGTAAGTAGTTTTTCTACATACGTCAGTGTATTTGTTTAACCCTTTCCAAGCTTCTACTTGTGGAAACAACACAGTATTATTTACAGTTCTCATCTAATACCTGCTTTGACTGCTCAGTACTTCATTAAACTAAATCAAGATTTGCTGCTGAAGGAACTGAATACATTCATACAATGTCTGGGGCGTCCAGGAGAAATCTGGAACCTAACTTTGTTCTTCAAACTGGAGCTCAAGATCTGATCTACTTCTCTCACAATAACATATTCATGTTACTTTGTATTGTATGTAGGATTATCTACATCTGTTATAATCATATCTGTTGCTCTTACTGCTGATAATACACTTATTAAGCCTTTGGTGAGTAGTGTTTGTTGTAACTGCTTATTAATGATTTTATGGTGTTTATAGCCCAATTATTAGCCATTTATAAACACTTTATAAGGGCAGTATTATTCTAAAGTGGTTCTAATTGAGTTTATTGGGTATATATAGACATTCATTTGTGATTAAAAAGGAAGTAAATATCCGTCATTGATAAAGTCAACTATTTAATAGGAGCTCCAATAGATAGATAGATACATAGTAATAGACATATTGTGACTGTAGTAGACTATAATGTTTGTAGTAACTGCTTATTAATGATTTTAAGGTGTTTATAACCCAATTATTAACCATTTCTGAACACTTTATAAGGGCAGTTTTATTCTAAAGTGGTTCTAATTGAGTTTATTGGGTATATATAGACATTAATTTGTGATTAAAAAGGAAGTAAATATCCGTCATTGATAAAGTCAACTATTTAATAGGAGCTCCAATAGATAGATAGATACATAGTAATAGACATATTGTGACTGTAGTAGACTATAATGTTTGTAGTAACTGCTTATTAATGATTTTAAGGTGTTTATAACCCAATTATTAACTATTTATGAACACTTTATAAGGGCAGTCTTATTCTAAAGTGGTTCTAATTGAGCTTATTGGAGCAGAACATGCTTTGTATGATGCTTTTTATGCACATACATAGAAGTGTGTTTAATAAAGTGAGTTGTGAGTTATTATTAGGGTTGCACTTGTTAGTATATAAGAACATATGACTGGACAGTTGAACTAAAATATCTGCATTAGATTCATGAAATGTTCTGAACTTTTCTTTTTCTCAGTCATGCAGTCTGAACGATCTGCAATCTGTTTCCACACAGCACTGTTTTTATGGGACATATTAGAACATTTTTTTGACACTCACTCCGTTTTGGACACAGTAACACTTTTGTTGAGTAGTGAGTAGTTCAGAGAAACCTTCAGAGAACACGCAAAACATTTTACCCTGGAACATTTCAGCCAGTGTCCAGCAATGAAAGAAGGGTGTGTTTGAGGTATGCGGTCTCAGTATTGCGCTGATTACAGCGGCTGAATAAGCAGCCTTCAGGGAGGGAAGAGCACATGTTTGAGACCATTCACTCTAATCTAATGCCTAGAATTCCCTCCCCGACTGGCTTGCTGGGTTACGGCCTACGTAAGGCCCTCTGCTTTGTTTGTTTGCAGGTAATTATAGAATGGCTTTATTGCTTCTAGGCGTATGCCATTATTGATTCATTCTCCATTGTGCGGCACTCTGTTATTACATAAGCGTGGGTTAGTTCACATGTTGACATATCTGCTCGTTTACTGTGCTACTAACAGCCTTGTTTATGGTTTGTAAAGTGATAAAACGTCAGACTCAAAGCAGTGGGTGCCTGTGAAGTGCGCATGAATCGTAGCATTCAAGAGTTCGCATTTATATCACAAGCTCCATGTGGGGAGCTTCAGCTTCAGCTGTTTTTAAAGGCCCAGCTCTCTGGACTTCCAGGAATGCACTTATAAGGGTTAAAGCAGCTGTTTCTGTCTCATCAATATCAAGGTGCATGCACTCCAGCTAAGGCTGGCTGCAGATCCAAAGCGTTTCGCTTTGTGCCCAGAATACAGTTTAGCTCTTGAAGGGCTGAAAGTAATTCCCAGCATTGGCCTTTGGCTCTGGATATATATAGACATTGATTTGTGATGAAAATGGAATTGATAAAGTCAACTATTTAATAGGAGCTCTTGTATGAAGATAGATAGATAGATAGATAGATAGATAGATAGATAGATAGTAATAGACATATTATGAATACTTCAAAAGATACTCTTTTCATTTAATCCGAAGTCAATTTAGGTATATATATAACATAGTAATAGACATATTTACTTAAACACATACTTTTTTCATTTAATCTTCAAGGCAAGTTAGGTATATTTAACAGAGTAATAGACATTGTGAATACTTGATATACTTGAGGTACTCTTTTCATTTGATGCTGAAGAAAATTTGGAATTTAGATCTATATAACATAGTAATAGACAAATTATGACTCCCGGAAGAGATACTCTTTTCATTTATTCCTGAAGGAAATATATATATATATACTTGAAGATACTCTTGTTATATATACACATACAATTACACCTACATAACATATTATGAATAGATACTCTTCTCATTTGTTCCCAAAGGAAATTGAGGTATATACAACATGGTAATAGAGATATTATGAACACTTGAAAAGATACTCTTTTTATTTGATCCCGAAAGCAATATAGGGATATATAACATAGTAATAGACATATTGTGAATACTTTAATAGCTACTCTTCTAATTTCATCCCAAAGGAAATTGAGGTATATATAACATAGTAATAGACATATTGTGAATGCGATAAGAGATACTCTTTATTTGATCCTGAAGTAATTGTATGTGTATATAACATAGTAATAGACATATTATGAATGCAAGAAGAGAAACTCTTCATTTGATCCTAAAGTAATTGTATGTGTATATAACATAGTAATAGACATATTATGAATGCAAGAAGAGATACTCTTTATTTGATCCTAAAGTAATTGTATATGTACATAACATAGTAATAGACATATTATGACTACTTGAAGAAGAGCTACTCTTTTAATTTGATCCCAAAGGAACTTTAGGTGTATATATAACATAGTAGTAGACATATTATGAATATTTTAATAGATCCTCTTCTCATTTGATCCCAAACGAAATGTAGGTGTGTATATATAACGTAGTAATAGACATATTATGAATACTTGAAGAAGAGCTACTCTTTTCATTTTCCAGCCCTTTTTGTCAGAATCCCCTCTGTGACCCCCTTAAAGTGATACCACAAACTGTGCTCCTCAGGCTTACGCAGTGACTCTGATCATTTCCGTCTTTGTATTTATCTCCAGCTCGGCCTGTAAAGCGAGCGCTGGTGTGGCGGGGAAGGAGGGTGGCCCGACCGCCACCGAGCACGCGGCCCCAGAATGCGACCGGCACATTTACAAGAGCGTCCTGGAGGGCGGCGACATCCCACTGCAGGGCCTGCGTGCGCTAAACAAACGCCATCCCAGCACTTCCTCTAAAGGTAGGCCAGCAGACTTCACTGTCCCTCATTAGAGCCAGGAATACGGAATACCCAAGCATACGGGAGTCTCTTGTGAACCGCGGTGTACTGCATGTGTCGTATGTATTTCTAGCCGGTCTCCATCGGGTTTGTATGCGCTAGTCCTCGTATTAATGGTCTGCTAAGCTGCAGCAGATGACTTGTCCTTTTAACCCTGCTCATCTTGTCATCAGCACATTCCTCCTACCACAGTATCACTAGAGCAACACCAGTCATTTGTCTTCCTGTGCTCCGCTGAAGCTGCCTGTCTTCTTTTTTTTTTGTTGTTGTTTTTTTACCCCCCCACACTTGACACATAACAGATGTCCGGCCTGACCTTTAGTCACCTCTGTCTCCACTGGAGGCTGGCCGCTTTTGGCCAGAAGGTCCAGTCGCGCCAGACGAGGATGGTGGTTAGGGCCGACTGGGCGTCTGTGGCAAAGGCTGACAGGGGGGCTTTGGAGACTGGCGCCCAGCTCTGTGGCGAGGGGTGTGAAGAAAGCGAGCTGCCGCTGTAGATAAATGCAGGGATATGGTGTTTGTTGCTGGACCTGCGGGGTGGGATCAACATGTAGGGCATGCAGGGGTGGCCAGGCATGAGGAAGTCAGCTGTCAGACTCATGGAATGCCAGCACACATGACCTGGGATAGGTTAGGGGTGGTTTTTAAGAGGCTGGGAGGGGGAGAGAGGGAGGGGGTTGTTTGGAAGGGGGTACACCCGCGGGGGAGATGAGGCCTGTTTCCGCTAATAGTTAACACAGGCTGAAGTTTAAGGCACAGATGTAGCTCACTTCAGCGCTCAGCTTCTGTCTCCGGGCTAGAAAGTCTAGAACCTAATGGAGAAAAAGTCCTTTTAACTTTACCCTGTATAGTTTTGGACTGTTTGTCTTTGAGTATTTGTCATTAAATGAGACACAGAGAGGTTTTCCTGTGATGGCAATGGCAAACATGGGTCTAATTTAGTTTAATGTTCCTATTATATTATAATTTTTTTGGAGTACATCTCCATAATTTGGTGGTTTCAAGTATTTGTAATGTACTCTATGATGGCTTTACTCTCTACTGTACACATAGTATGGTTCTGTCTCAAAATCTAGTGAGCTCCTACATAGACAGCATTTTACGTCATAGTATGCGCTCCTGACATGTAGACGGTCCCAATTCTTACATACCTTAAACATGCTGTCTACTGAGAAACCTTATTTAGACCTGATTTTAAAGAAGCATCGAACTCTTCCTCAGCCGCTAATACAATCCCATGAAGCAACACAGGCTAATCTACGAGCAGAGAAGTGTGTTTTAAAATGTGAGTTATTTTGATTCTCTCTGGAGTTTTAATGTGTTTCTGGTCATAAAATCACACAGAACAGTATTTTATTATCAACTCTGTAACGAGTCCTTCACCATTTACCAGTTTTATACTCGAGACATTAGCATTTATGCTAGGATTTTTAAGCCTCGGGCTATTGTTTTGGACGCTTGCTGGTAGCTTAGCAACCAGCTAAACCACCGGTCACGGGCTGCAGTGGGGGGAACAAGCCGTGACGCAGTCTCTCTCTAACTAGAGCGTCTCAGTAATCTGTTTCATGAGGAGAGATGAGGAGAGAACGCTGCTACTTAAACAGCTGCTACCTAGACAGCCACCTAGACAACTTAGACACTCACTAGGGTTTGAGACTCACCCTATATCATATGCTCAGGAAGTGTTGAGGTTAATGGAGTTTTTGGATTGTGGGCTACATCTGCAGTGTGTTTCCGGGGCCCTCGTGAGGCAGTAGAGACTTTAGGTCAGGACACTTTAGGTCATATACGTCATCACAAAGGAATTTCCTACATGCTTCCAAACTTATTTGACTCTTTTTAGAGGAAGTCATACTTTCTGAAACATGTAGTCCTCAATTTTCTTCCCCTGGGATCAGCTTATAGTCGCTGTCCAGAGAGAAACGTGTATCTCAATTTTAATTTATTTTCATTTTTCTATAATATATGAACACAACAGCTGTTCTTTATATAATGTGAAAGTTTTATAAAGGATGGACCAATAGAAATGCTCCAAAATGACTTCAACTAAATCCTCTTTGCATTGACTTACATTGAAAGTGAAGACGGTTTTTGGCCTCTCCTGAAAAGTTACTGTTTTGGAGATACTTAATTTGCTTTGAGCAGCAGTGATATTGTATATCAGGGGTCTCTAATAGGCGGTCAGCGGTCCAGGTCCGGCCAGATGTTGTCCAATGCGGACCTAAACTGATAAACTATTGAGAATGATTTAATGTTGACAGTATTTATTTTAATCGGCGGAGCTTTTCTAGTCTTTACAGTATTCGGGCTTTACAGTGCAGTAAACTCACAGACCAATCACGTGCCCAGGAAAATTACTGAACGCACTCCTCAGCCAATCAGATCTGGGCAAATTTAGGACCACAACGTGCACACAGGCGAGAAGCAGCAGTCCGAGAATAAAGCGAGTCAGACGGCGTGCTCTAAAAAAAGAAAAGTAGGGGCGAAAAACGACTTTTCAACCAGGAGTGGACCGAGACAGATGAACCACCACAGAACCACCCGGATATCTCATATGAGTGTGAGAATAGTCCTATCACAATTTCAGCCCAGGTTTAAAGTCCTGGCTGGACAACCAAGAGCTCACTTCTCTCACTAAACTAGAGAAAGTGTGGAGGAATACAAGAGAGAGATAAACTGTTAAGATGTGAAACTCAGTTAACAAGACTAAACATTTTATTCCTTTTTTATTATAAAATAAAAAAACTTTATGATGCACTTTTTTTCAAAATCATTTTAAATGTAACCCTTGTTTTTACTTAAAGTGATGAAAAAAACATTTATTCACTTCAGCATTTAAACAGTAAATATATTGAAATATACTGAACGGTATTTGTGGTGTGTTGGTGTTTCAGTAGCTGATGGTATAAGATGCTGATACTAGACTACTTCAGTAAACAGGATACACCACTGAATCAGAACACACGTTAGAGATGATGATGGTCCAGACCTTGGCCTGAGAAAATCTCCTCTAACTGGACCTTACTGACTCTAATTAAACACCCCTGCTGTATATGCTCAAAGGAAATGCCTTCCTTCTATTATAAGCCCATGTAAATCTGGGCTTTCTCACTTTTATATATTTAAATAATATCCTTACTGGTGACGTCTACTAATGGTGACTCATCTAAATGTAGGCAAGAGAATTACTTCTCTGATGATCTCGCCATATACCTTTCGTAACTCCTTTGGAATTCCTTCCTTGTTGGTATTCCCAAAGATGGAGCACATTAAAGCTGGAGTTACGTAAGACGCAGTTACCCTACCCCATCCGACAACACGCTGGCTTAGTGCAGACTGTGTACGAGGTCATAGGACAAACCATGTCAGCTCTAGCTGGAAGAGTCTTCAGAATAGGAAATAAGCACATCTGGACCACTTATGGTCCTTGCTGCCAGCTTCCCACTGTGAGTGAAGTAATGAAGTGAATATGCGAGTGAAGTAATAAACCAAATACTTTCATTTGCTAGTCCTGATTTCGTTCAGCTCAAAATGGAAATGGTGTTCTTGTCCGGTGTTCTTGTCCTGTTCCGGGACCACTGACAAGAGTCATCATCTCTCTGTTCATGAATGTTAAGATCTGAAGCCCTGAAACCCTAAAGGATAATAGACTAGAATGGGATTTGTGTTGTGGTTGGTGCAGCTTCAGCTAAGAAACTTCATGACCATGTATGTAACATAGTGAATACAGTCATGAGCTGATGTGCTAAGCTATTGCGTTGCAGTGTTCTCTGGGGAGACTCTGGTATGTTATGAAGGGGGAACCGTTCAGCTTGTTTTTTATATTTAAAGATTCCAAAGATTTTTTGGTTCTGTCTGAACCTGTTAGTTCTGTTTGTTGCATTTGTAAGAATAAGATATCATTATATTTATATCATTATATTATTTATGATCATTGCATCACAGTTTCTTTTGTTTTTATGTGCTCATTTTCTTTTATCAATGGGTATATTTATATATATATATATAGTACTGTGCAAAAGTTTTAGGCACTTGAGGACATATATTTTAATATGTTTTAAAAAATGTACTAGTATTTATACAGTAAGAAGTGCTTTTACATACGTCAGTGTGTTTATTTAACCCTTTCCAAGCTTCTTCTTGTGGAAACAACCCAGTATTATTTACAGTTCTCATCTAATACCTGCTTTGACTGCTCAGTACTTCATTAAGCTAAATCAAGATTGCTGCTGAAGGAACTGAATACATTCATACAATGTCTGGGGCGTCCAGGAGAAATCTGGAACTACACTTCTTCAAACTGGAGCTCAAGATCTGATCTACTTCTCTCACAATAAGATATTCATGTTACTTTGTATTTTATGTATGAATATTTACATCTGTTCTAATCATATCTGCTGTTCTTACTGGTGAACATAAACTTATTGATAAGATTAAGACTTTTAAACAATCAGCTTAGGTGCCCAAGACTTTTGCACAGTTCTATATATATATATATATATATATATATATATATATATATATGTATATATATGTATACGATGACTGTAGTAGTTCTCAAGTACATTTTGTGTATGTGTACTCCAGCTTCAACTACTGGTCTATGCATTTGTTCATTGGTTTTGTTAAGTTATTATCTGTTTTCCACTATTGTATGTTCCCAATAGAATTATAATGCTTTTCCTGTTACTGATAATATAACGAATCATTGAAGTGACTATGTTTTATGATATATAAGAGTAATCTAACCTGCTTTTTTGTTCTGTTACCCTGCATGCCTGCCAGTGGATTATAAAGGTGGGAATGGCTGTATGATATCACCATGCTCCTCTGTAAATAGTCGCTCAGTTCTTGCCAGTAACGCGCTAGGTAATCACAATAAGAGTAAGAAGTCGCTGTCTGCTGCCAAAGCCTGCATCCCTCAAATCCTTCCCTCCAAGTTCAAGCCTAAGCTTTGCCCTTCTGCCGACGAGGGCCCGGAGAGGAGAGCTGAGCCTGCGTGTCGGCCAAAAGCGCACAGCTGCGAGGATCTGCACCAAGGGCCTTGCAGCGCGCTAGGCAACGGAGATGTAACAGACAGTGATCATGGGTCGGCTTCTCTCTCCAAAGCCTCCAACTGTTCGCTCGAGAGCAGGACGTCTCCGAAAAACGGTCCTCTCAATGGTCCTCTGAGGAGCACGGCCGAGTTCTCTGCCCTGTACAGGAACATGCACCACATCCAAAGACCCAGCTCACTGGGCTCCAGCCCGCACGGCAGCGTCCGCAGCCTGGCTTCGCTCTTCGAGAGGCCGGGGGACGAACTCGGCGGTCCCGAGCGGTCGGGGAACGTCCCACGGGATGCCGTGACGTTCCGGGTGATGGAATTCGAACGCATCATTCAGCGCTCCAGCACGGCGCCCACTCGCTCTGCCTCCATGCCCACCCTTCCCAGCGGCCCGAGCCCCGCCCACAGCCCGGGCCCTGGATCCTGCTACCTGCAGTCGGCTCTGTCCGCTGAGTCTTTGGTGGCGCCGGGGCCGACCCAAACGGACGACTGCCCCATAGTGCCTGCAGAGGACGAAGTGTCCAGAGAGGAGGCTTCTTCTTTCTCAGGTGGAGAAGCAGCAGGACGCGTGGAGCCCTCTAATCAGAACCATACCTCAAGAACTGACTCCCACTCGCACACAGCTGGCAGCGAGGCAGAGCTGGAAAACAGCTGTGCTGAAAATGCAGCAGCCGAGAATACTTTAAGCGGCCCCTCGGTGGCCGGCACCCCAACATCCGAGCACCATCATCACCACCACCACCATCATCATGACCATCTCCCCTTCCACCCACTCCACCTCAAACCCAGTAAGTGTAAAGGCTCCTGTCCTGCATCCTACACCCGCTTCACCACCATCCGCAGGCACGAGCGACAACAAGCCAGCACCACCTCCACCAGCAACAGCAACAGCAGCAGCAGCAGCAGCAGCTCGGTCCCAGAAAGAAGAGCCACCCCTCCTGCTAACTTGTTACTCATGGGTCCAGCGCCATTCTCCTTACGGAGGACCCTGCACAGTCACCAGGCCAAAAAGACTCTCTCAGCCACCAGAGCCCTGGCCGGAGAGGGGGCAGACGGTCGAACGTTCTCGTCCAGGCCCAGGCCCGTTATCCCTCAGCGCCTGTCTTCCCTGGAGGTGCTGGACAGGCTCAGTAACGGCGACGGCTCGCCCTGCCAGGCGGGGGACGCCCATGAGCTCACGGACGGGGAATGCTCAGACGCCAATAAAAACCACTGTGGAGGTGGCTATGCTGAGACTCTCCTGAGTGTTCCTCTCTCCACACTCCCACTCCGCCATGGCTGTGTCTGTGACCACTCATCTCCCTCTGATCCCTCCTTTTTCCTGTCACCGCCAAACAACTTTTACTTTCTCCATCTCAGTGGTGTGCAGTGTGTGGCCAACTTTCTGTGTGCTCTTGTGACAAAATGACATGATATCCATCCTACTTTCTTTGGTATGTGGCAAAGATCTCACGCTCATCTCGGTTGCACTTGTGCCGGTTGGTCTGAAAGTCTGTCACTTCATATCAGTGATGTGATTTCTCATTTTGCTTTGTTTGTTGGTTGTTTTTTGTTTGTTTTCTCCTTTCAATGAATCTTGAGAAGATTTCAATTGCCATTGATCTGTCAGTGCGGTTCTCAGTGCTACAGTCAATGCGAGAACTGGGTAGTGAATGGAAACCTTTGATTCCAGATCTTTACCATTTCTCAACATCAGAACACGAATACCATTCAGAGTGAATGAGGTATATCACATATCCATCAAGCTGATACAGCTGGTATGCAGTTTTCTGTTCTACTAAGCAAAGAAAACAGATAATATAAGTGAGATTAGGTCAGAGATTTCAGATCTAATGCTTAAACACATTCATTTAATACAACGCTATCCTTGCCATGAATTATAGTTTAATATAATACAGTCCAAAATAACTTACACCTGCAGAGCTTGACTGAAATGTTTGTTCGTTTGATCTTTACACCTTATCGATTCATACCGTTTTACATTTGTGATCTGTGTATTATACATTTGCACACTGTGAATGTATATATATGTACCAATACATACTGAATGTTTCATATTAATACCTTCTTTTCATTTGGACACACCATGGCTTACATTTCTATTCTATACTATACTATATACATGGTTTTATACACTACTGTGCAAAAGTCTGAGGCACCCAAGCTGATTGGTTGAAAGCCAATATCTTACCAGTAAGTGTAGAACCCCAGATATGATTAGAACAGATGTAAATAATCATACATACACTACAAAGTAACATGAATATCTTATTGTGAGAGAAGTAGATCATATCTTGAGCTCCAGTTTGAAGAACAAAGTGTAGTTCCAGATTTCTCCTGGACGCCCCAGACATTGTATGAATGTATTCAGTTCCTTCAGCAGTAATCTTGATTTAGCTTAATGAAGTACTGAGAGCAGTCAAAGCAGGTATTAGATGAGAACTGTAAATAATACTGGGTTGTTTCCACAAGGAGAAGCTTTTCAAAAATAATAATGTCCCCAGAGTGCCTCAAACCTCTGCACAGTATTATCACATCCATAGATTTGAGTCCACTCAAGCATGCAGACTGTCATGTGTTCACGTTATTTTGGTGATTCATTCACTCGTGTGTGTTCCTTCCAACTGCATTATCCGTGCCAGATCCTTCATTAACGATCCTCATTATCTTTTTAGTTGATTGCTGTGTGGTGATACGGCTGTTACGACTGTGGTGAATTAGCATGAGAGTTCTCTTGAGTCCGTAGCTGTCATGTGCTGAAAATGCATTCAGTATGTTTTTATTTTGTAAGTCACTCTCGTTTGTCTCAAACAGATTCCGATTCCTCACACCCTCTAAGTCAAGGAGACCAGGGGGAAAACTCAGATGAGGTGGTCCGCAGGCGCTATGGAGATAAAGAGGTACAGACTTGGTGTTATCTATTCATAACATATGGATAAATCAGCTGCTTTGTAGAATACAGTAATATATATATATATATATATATATATATATATATATATATATATATATATATATATATATATAATATAAAATTCAGAATGAAGTGTTGTATTAATGTTATGATTGCACTGAAAGCCAGATAGGAAGTCTTTCTCATACACTACTGTGCAAAAGTTTTAAGCACTTGGGGTCATAATCATATTTAAAAAGCTAGTTTTCCAGACTGTTTCTATGAGTATCAGCAAATAACTGCTTTAAATTGTGTAGAATTTTAATTAACACACTATTTATGGTATGTATAGTATTTACCCTATGAATGGTTCTGCATTTTACTGCTTTTACTGCATTTACAACACCTATTTATATATAATATACAATATACATTCCTTCATGCTAATCCATCTGCAGTACTGTGCAAAAGTTTTAGGTACATTATTATATTTAAAAAGCTATTTTTACAGACAGGAAGCTTTTATTTACTCAGTAAAACACTTTATTATTTAAATATTTAAACAGTAGTAATAGAGTAGGTAGTGCTTTTACATACATCGTTGTATTTATTTAACCCTTTCCAAGCTTCTCCTTCTATAAACAACCCAGTATTATTTATAGTTCTCATCTAATACCTGCTTTGACTGCTCAGTACTTCAAAATCTACTTCTTTCACAATAAGATATTCATGATACTTTGTATTGTATGTATGATTATTTACATCTGTTCTAATCATACCTGGTGAAAATACACTTATTGATCAGATAATAAGGTTAGGTGCCCAAGACTTGCACAGTAGAGTATATACCGGTAAACAAAAAATGTAGTTACATGACAGCAGCAATGTATTTCTAGAAAATTCTAGAGGAGCAGAGGCGTCTGAAGCGGGAGCAGGAAGAAGCGGACATAGCTTCCCGGAGACACGCAGGCCTGGTGCTCACCCATCAGCAGTTCATCACCAACGACCGCTTCGGGGACCTGCTTACCATCAACGACACAGAGAAAAGAAAATCTGGACCAGAGGTGACTGGCTGACATCATTAGCAGGATAACTTCCCCCTTTTCTGAGGATGTGTGGCTTAAGAGTTTCCCAATACGGCATGCCAACCACCATGAGACCCACCGGCTACATGACAGCTAATGATGTATTGCCTGTATTATTTTTGACAGCATCAGGTTCCAGTTTTTAAGAGGTCCGTATAACTTGTGTTGTTTACAGAGAACACCTGCCCTGGCCCTGTTTTAACTTCAAAGCAGAGACTCTGAAGTGAGTGTAATACGTCTCATATTGGAAGCAAGTTCAATTTGTATGGATAGCTTTTATAGGTTATAGTATATCATCTCTGTCCAAAGAAACGCAAGCATCTTTGAAACGTTATCATTACAGGTGAGGGACAAAAACCTTCTTTACTTTTAATGTAAGTCAATGGAACCAGAAATTTTCCAAGCTATTTTGGAGCTATTGGTCCATCCATCAAGAAACTATCACACAATGTAAACAGCAGCTGTCAGATTTTTAATGATGTAAAAAAAATATACAAATCGACAAAAATTGAGATACATGTTTTCCTTGGGACAGTGACGATATATACCATAAAGTTGACTAATATTAACAATAATATTCTATGTGAAAATACATGTTTTTTTAAACATGCATCTTTATTTTTGTTTAATTTTTCTGCATAATTTAAACACAGCTGATGTCATTCGTTGGAAAATTTCCTGATAAATGGACCAATAGAAATGCTCGAAAATGCCTTGGAATAAAAGCTCTTTTCCATAAACTTACACAGAAAGTAAACAAAGTTGTTGCACTCTTTTCTAAGGTTATTGTTTTTGTTTTGGACAGTGGTGGTATACTTAATTGACCACCAAAAACAGGTAAAGAAAGTATCGTCGCTGTCCAAAGAAGAGCAAGTATCTCCAAAATAGCAACTTTACTGAGAGGCCAAAAAACCTTCTTCGCTATTAATGTAAGTCAATGGAACCAGAATAGTTTCCAGGCTATTTTGGAGCATTTCTATTGGTCCTTTAACTGTGAAATTTGCACACAATGTAAACGGTAGATGCTGCATTCAAATGATGCAGAAAAATAAAAATCAACAAAAAATAGAGATGCATGTTTTTCTCTGGACAGCGACGATATAATAGTTAGGTTATATATATATATATATATATATATATATATATATATATATATATATATATATATATATAGGCACATATTTAACTGGATGTCTGTCATTGTCAGGGAGCTGCCGTTTCAAAAGGGAGACATTGTGTACATCTACCGGCAAGTGGACCAGAACTGGTATGAAGGAGAGCATCATGGCAGAGTTGGAATTTTCCCTCGCAACTACGTCGAGGTACATTTACCTGCATGCTCTAATATTAATTTTGCCCTGTATAAAGAGGTTACGCCTCTCTCATATCAATCATTCTGGCTTCTGTTTTCTGTGCTGGATCTTTCAGCTCCTGCCTCCTACAGAAAAAGCCCAGCCTAAGAAGAGTGCTCCAGTTCAAGTGCTGGAGTATGGAGAGGCTATGGCCCGCTTTAATTTCGCCGGCGACACCGCTGTTGAGATGTCTTTCAGAAAGGTAACTACAGAAAGTGGACGATGACTCAACTAAATATTTCCTTATATAATCAGTGATTCATATTAGCCTTACATCTGGTTTGAATTCAAATAGAACGCAGAGTAGAATTGAACATTCAGATAGGATGAGAGAGATTCAGCTCACTCCCACTTTTCATAAAGACTCAGTCAATGACTGCCTCTACCAGTGCGGTTTCTAAGCTTCTACCATCCAGACTTAAAACAGAGAGTCGCTCAGCTTTTCTTTGGTGTTTAGTTTATTAAACTGTAAATACTGTTTGATCAGAGGACGGGTCTCCCCTTGAGAGTCTTGGTTCCTCCCAAGGTTTCTTCCTCCAGTCTGAGGGAGGTTTTTTTGCCACTGTCTCCTCTGGCTTGCTCACTGGGAGATATATATGTCGTAGCTGTCTTTTCAAACTTCTGTAAAGCTGCTTTGTAATAATTATTTTAATAGTCAATACATTTATTAGTTTAAAAGCCGAATATATAAAATATATATAATATATATATATATATTAATAATATAATATATATATATATATATATATATATGTATGTGTGTATGTGTTTGTGTGTGTAATATTAATATTATTAATAAATATATATTGTACGGTATATGTATATTTAATACAAATGTACAGCTAATACATTTATTCATTTAATAGTTTGAAAGCCATATATATATATATCACATTCAGTTCATTATAGATTTAAATAAACAATCTGGCTTCAGCACTACTTACTGTATTAATCCTTTTTGAATATTAAAAACAAAGGGCTTTGCTGTGTAAATAAAAGCTTCCTGTCTGGAAAAAATGTGTGTGTGTGTGTGTGTGTGTGTGTGTGTGTGTGTGTGTGTGTATATTTATATATAGTATATTATATATATATTCTAATACTATATATATATTAACGCAAGTAGCTACATAAGTGTACACCAAAGTATTTATCAACTTCCACGCAATTTAAACAGTTTCATAAATTTCACCACTGACATGCCAGTGAGAGCGACAGATGGCTGCGTCAATGAGAAGTTTATCAAGGTTTTATCAAGATGAGACCTCATGGAATTTGCAATTCAAAGCAGTACTGAACTGTGGAAAACTGCAGTCATAGAGTAGTACCGCAGTACAGAAAAGAGCATACACAGCACTTGACTGTTCTTTCCTGTTTAAGTACCTGTTCCTCTCTGTAGGTGCTGTCTCTGTGTTTAAGTATTGCTGTTATCTCTCTCTGCCTGCCAGGGGGGAGCGCATCACGCTGATTCGCAGGGTGGATGAGAACTGGTATGAGGGCAAACTCTCAGGCACCAACCGGCAGGGCATCTTCCCTGTCACTTATGTAGAGGTGCACAAAAGACCCCCGTGTTAAAAATGGAGTTAGAACTACCCCGACCCGCCCATTAGCCATTCCCCACATCGCAGCACTAAACGCCTCGCCACAGGTGAGTAACTCCTGCTGCTGCCGTAGGGCAGAGGTTCCCCAAACCTGAGCCCCTGCTCCGCCTGTATAGTCTTTTCCTTGCTCTAACACTCTGGATTCAGCTCAGGGAAGGCTTTGTTAATAGACTCATCTGGTGTGTTAGAGCAAGAAAAGGTGGGCTTGGGGTTCTCCAAGACCTCCAAGAGTCTCGTGTGTACTGCTGTAGTGAATCCATTGTTTTCTGAGATGAAAGCTATGTTTCATGTTCTAGTCCCTCCCATCATTGTTTCCATTGTATAATGGCTCTCTCTCTGTTTCCTCCTCGATCTTCATGCTTTTCTTCCCTCTCTCTCTCTTCTTGTTCGTGTCCGTCTTCCTGACCCTGGTCCGTATGGACTCAAAGCCGCCCCGCAATCGCCTCACCACCTCCCCCCTGCCCCTCCCCGCTCCTCCTCGCGTTCGGTCTCCCCCGAAGTCCATGCCGTGTCCAACGAGTGGATCTCCCTCACCATTGGGGGGGTCAGCTGCAGCCCCCCAGCCGCCCCAACACCTCCCCTCCCGCCCCTACCCAGCGGCTCCTACCGCCTGGGCGAGTATCTGCCGCCGTCCCACTCGGCCAGCCCCGTGCCTCCCATCACCAGCAGTCCTTACTACATCTCCCCTGCAGCCTCGCCGTCCACCTCACCACTGCCCCCGCCCTACCCTCCGCGGCCTAGCTCGGCCACTCCCTTTCTCACCTTCACCCCGCCGCAGGGCGAGGACTTCCTCCTGTGCCCGCCCTCGCCCCCGCCTGTCCCGCAGCCTGAGTCCATGCGGGGGCGCAGGCCTGGAGGGTTGGCTGGGTGGTGGTGGGTAGCGCCAGGCTGGAGCATGAGCTGCAGCGGATGGGGGAAGGGGTGGAACTAGACAGGGTCGGCGGCCTCCGCAAGGCTCCATACAGCTGGAGCACTAGCCCAGCAGAGGTATCTCCTGCATGGTGTGAAACGCTTACTCAGTGCAACTAACGTCAACTTTAGAGCTAATGTTTCAATTAAAGGGCCCATATCATGGAAGACCACTATTGTTTTTTTTATTTTTCTGGTTCAAGACGTTTACGTATCGTCGCTGTCCAAAGAAAAACGTGTATCTCCACTTTTGTCAAATCATTTATATATCAGCAACCTGCCGTTCATAAATAGCCAGTTGTATATTAAGGGTGTAAGAAGATATTAAAATATTGAATATCGGGATATTATATTTTGTGATATTGTATCGATTCTCATAAACACTGTATTGATACACAGATTCCTGGCAGACAGTGAACCAGTGTGTGTTGTGTTTAAACCTCTCACCACTGGATGGCAGTGTTGTAATCCATTTTCAGCTTTACTCCAACATTAACAAGCTGCACAAGGGCGCAATGCTATTGCAAGCATTGGAAAACCTGCCTCATATAGTGGTGTGTTTTAATAGTAGGATTTGAAAAATCACAGTACATCACTTTGCTTGCAGTATCGCAGTACTATCGCGATATATTGAATCGTGATATATTGAATCACCAATAGTAATGCGCTAAAATAGCCTGGGATAAATCTGGTTCCACTGACTTACATTGAAATTATAGTTCTTTTCTCTCTCCTGTAAAGTTGCCATTCTGGAGATTCTTGTTCTTTGGAGAGTGACCACATGCCTGCATTTGTTTAGACTGCCACATTCACGTTGAAGTGACAAGGAGTGCTGTTACTGTAAACTGTCTATAGCATAGCTGTTGGAGCACAACCATGTGGAAGTAGTCTGAAATACGTTCTACTGTTTTTGGCTGTCGGGAAGCAAACCAGCCTTTCAGATCTGATGTTCTTTATTCCAGTGCCCCTGAGCATTCAACACTTGGTTGCATAAACGTCCAACTTTGACTGCCTTTTTTAAAGAATCAATCAGATTAAAGGTCTTTTTACTTATATCAGTCCTAAAACCACAGTAAGACATATAGCCTGTTTAATTCTAAGAGATGAAGACAGGTTGGAAAATTGCTATGCTTTATAAAAAATTGCTTTTTTTTTAGTATACAGAGCCACAAAAGTTAAGGGCAGATTTTAGAGGGGAAAAAAAAACTAAATACACAAGCAAAAAAATAACATATGGGCCCTTTAAACAGTATCATGACTTAAATGGAACGTAATGAGAGCTTTTGTACACACATGCCAGGCAAGGAACCACGTTTGAAGAAGAAATGGCTGCATGGAGGTGTTGAGTGCTGTTTGTTTAACACAATTCCAGAGAAAACAGGTTTTCCTGTGACTTTTTGCATGTGTTGTTTGGATCTCGTTATCTAAAGTTATACATGTCTATAACCAGCAGTGAATATCAAGCCAACTGCGGACAGTGAAAACCAATAAATGATATAAATTATATACCCCTAAATGCAAACTAGTATGGAACTAAGATGGAATGAGCTTTCACTTTGTGTTGGTTGGTGTATCTGGATGGCTATGAATTGTTTTTATAGTGTGTGACTGCAACAAGATATGTGATGGCTGTTACTAACTCACACTTCAGCTCCATTATGAGAAGATGCAGGACAAAAAGCACTTAGAGCACCAGCTGAATTGACTTTACAGTCTCTGCTCAAATCTGAACATGGCTCATCTGAAGTACAGATTAAACTTAAGGTGGCTTTTACAGCCTATTAAGGCCGTATTGCCACTGATTTGCCAAGCTGCTGACCGTTATTACCCTTTTATCTCATCAGCCTCTGAGGAATGAAGGAGACTACCATGGGCCTTCAAGAAGTCCGGTCATGTTATTCGACATCCAGGATAACAACATGAACGCCAACTCATTTACGGTAACCACCTCTACATGACATTAATTTTAAAACAAGCCATATAATAATGCACAGATACATGTGAGGAAAATACGCAATCGAGCACATTATTATGACCACCAGCTAATATCCAGAGTTACTGCACTGTGCAGCACGCACAGCAGCTAGACGAACTGGGACACTCAATAAGGTACTGGTAGGTTGGCACAGGTATCTGGAGCCATTGCTGACTGCAGTGCATCCCACAGATGCTGGAGGGTATGTAGAGGGGGGTATCCATAGAGCTAATATGATGAGTGAGGTGGTCCCATAGATGTTCAATTGGGCTCAAGTCTGGGGAGTTAGGGGGTTCAGGGTAGTACTTGGAAGTCTTGGTCAGCTCTTTCAACCAATGTGGGACATTTCTAGTCATGTGGCATGTTGCATCCCATCAGCCCAGTGAAGCAATCAGCATGTATGGTAAATCAAGTGAAGTCAAGTCAGGTTTTTATATATAGCGCTTTTTACAACGATGTTGTCTCAAAGCAGCTTTACAGAGATTTGAAAACAGACAGTTACAACATATATCTCCCAGTGAGCAAACCAGAGGCAAGAACACCTCCCTCAGACTGAGGAAGAAACCTTGGGACCGGTACCAGACTCACAAGGGGAGACCCATCCTCCTCTGGTCAAAAAGTATTTATAGTTTAAACTAAATACCAAAGAAAAGATTCTCTGTTTGAAATCTGGATAGCAGAGCTTTAGAAGCTGCACAGGATGAGGCAGTCTCTGACTGAGTCTATATGTAAAGTGGGCGTGAGCTGAAACAGTCCATCCTATCTCAATGCTGGTACATCTGGATGGCACAGTGATGTAACTGAGGGTGTAGCAGTTGACACAGATGGACAGGTTAGCTGGCTGGTGATGGTGGGGTGGAAGGCCCTGATGATCAGTCCTTCAACAGCGTTTGACAGGCAGGAGGACAGTCATTACCTCAGAAAGAAAGTAAGTTCGGCTCGGGAGTATGACTGTGATCTGCAAGGATGGATTCATACCCAAATCAGTTAAGAGTGTCTTCTACATGGATGCGTGGGTCCAGAGGATGCCACAAAAACATACCCCACACTATAACACTGCCACCTAACACGCTTGCCATTGAAAATGGGGAAGTGGTCGTAATAATGTGACCTAGACTGTGTAGTGTAAATATTCATGATCAAATCACTGTCAGTCATCTGGCCCACCTTTCATCTCCTCTGTTTAAGTTTTCTAATATTTCAAAATCCCTCTTTTAATGCATGTCAAACACCGTAATGTGATTTCTTACATCTTATAAAGCTAATTCTTCATTCTTCCTGTATGATCTCACTCTACTGTCTTACTCTTCCATGCCTGTTCCGTGGATCCTTCTCCACCACATCTGGCTTTCGTGGTATTAATGGACAACCCTTCTTTTTCTGCCTTGTTATCACTGGACTTCCATTGCTGTCTTCTCTAACCTGCCTGCCCCTTCCTCAAACTCAATCCTCCATCTGACTGACTGACCCCTCCCTGACCTTTCCTCTGTGAACCCTCGTCCTGCTGACTCTCTCCTCTTCCTCCAAAAGGAGGCAGTGTGTAATGAGATCATGAATATAGCAGAGACCTCAGTGAGGTACTGCAGCACTTTGTCCCGCCCCTTAGACTCCGCCCACAGACTGATGCCCCACCTCAGTAAACACTCTTTCATCATTTCCCAGCAACCCCAGTCCCAAAGCAGCAGCCCCGAACCTGGACGCCTGAGCTGCGGCATGTGAGTATCACTCGTGTTAGTCACCGTCTGTGCACGTGTGTGTGTATGTGTACACCAAACTGTGCACAACACTTATCATGCCACAACAATGAATCATGTGTGTTACAGCATATTAGTCAGGGTTCAGGCACAACACGCAGCCATGCCTCCAAGCAGCCAAGTTTTTTTTGCTGTAATTTAATCATGATTTTAACAAAGCAAGGCTCTTTACCTTAATTCTGAGTTTAATTTCAGAATCCACATCTACATCATTGGTCACCCAACTCTAGTCCAACCAACATCTAACATCTAGCTGGAGATTGTAGCTAGATTTGGCAGGAAGTAGATACACAGGATCAAAGTGAGTGACTAATATTGAATATCTTGAACAACATTGCTCTTAATTAATTTAAAAGAAAGTAATTTTTTGAACAGTAGTGTACATAAGTAGTGCTGTTGCATTGTCCCACTTTAATGCTCCTTAGTCCACCACGATGGAGATGCCTTGCAATAGGGGGTTCACGGGACGTCTAGTCTTGCTCCCAGTATTTATACTACAGCAGAGAGCTTTAAGAATTAATAAATCAATCAGATTATCATGAAATCAAGCAATAAACTATTTGTCAAATTGCATGTTTTAAAATCCAGTGATTTTGTCAAGCTTGATACTGCACTACTTTTTATTATGAATTAGCTTATTTGACACTTACTTTGCGAAAAGAAATATAATATATATATATATACTATATATATATATATATATATATTATATATATATATATATATATATATACTTTTGCCATTTTTTTTCATTGTTTGACATCAAAATTTATTTTAAAAAGTAATAAATGCAATGCAATTTAAATGTATGTAAAAAAGAATAATTATGTAATTACTTGTAAATACTGAAATACATTATATGGTAGCTCAAATCAAAAAACAAATTTATCACAGGGTGTGAAAGTGAGTGAAAATCTTGTATATAAAAATACATAAACTTCCAAACAAAACAATAAATCAATATTGCACCATTTTCCAAATATACAATTATTATATCAAGTTATATAATAAAAGCTGTAATACATACAGATGTACACTTTACATATCGTAGATGAAGATGCTGGCAACCACACATGTGCTGGCCAGACAAATAGCCATATAGACACAGTTATAAAGAATAACTAAAAAGAGTGCAGAAAACTTGCGGCATGGCAGTCATCATACGTGGCACCATCTGTAAAACTTATGTATAGTAAACCAACCAGGCTTTAGACTCTGCTGTCAAAAGCCACTGATGCCAAAAGTAAAGCAGTGGGTTCATCTTGAAAAATAACCTGTAAACATAAAAGCTCTTACGGAAAAGATTGTCAGAGATTTTACGTATGCCTTATGTAACCCCAGACTTTTAGATGGACTGGCCTCACCATGAGGGGATGGTGTACTGTCCAAACCTTTCACTGTCCAACTATGTGTACTCGCTCCTCTTCCAACTATGTGTCATGCCTGCTGGTAAAGCACCCACACCAGTCAGCAGACAAAACTCTGAATCTTGTTTTTGCTGATGTTATGTCTGGGGTCTTTATAGACCAACAACAGAGTGCTTCTGAATCGTGTAGCCTATATACAGCATACATACAACTATACTGTCCATGAGTTTCATGAGAAACTGAGCCAGACTCAGAAAGAAGTTGTCTGCATAGTTTCTTAGTTCTAGTACAGGATGTGTTTTAGCTTTAAAACACACTTGTGCCTCATGTATGTGACGTGTTGTGCAGATTCCAGGCCCTGTACAGCTACGTGCACAGAATGACGATGAGCTGGAGCTGCAGGAGGGAGACCTTGTGAACGTCATGGAGAAATGCGATGACGGCTGGTTTGTCGGTATGTCATTAGTCACAGTGCTGGATGCTTTGTAGACTGGGCCTTATAGAGTGCTACTAAATCAGTCTGTCTGCAGAGCCCCTAGCACAGCAACCACAGCCCAGCAACACATTTCCCTATCATGCTTCCGTGACTGGGACTCATTACTCTTTTATATGTGTGTGTGTGAGTCTGTGCAGGTACGTCCAAGAGGACGAAACAGTTCGGCACTTTCCCAGGGAACTTACGTGAAGGCCCGTTCATTTGTAACCGTGATAGCGAATGCTCTGTACGTAGAGATTCTAACAGCCTCCTTTGGACACCATTACCAATAAGCTCGAGTGTTCGATGGTTTTTTTTTTTTCTCTCCCCCCCTTCAGTATTCACTAGTTTTGCCAGGAGAATGTCCAGGTATGTGATCAGTAAGGTTTGCGGCATGTCGGCGAGGACATCTTTACTGCAACGGCGATAAACAGCATTTCAGTTATCCTTTACTGTTTTACTTTGGTCTTCACGGGACATGCAAACGTTTTGTTTTATCCAGTCATTAATACAATATATTTATATTGTAATATATATTTATACAATCTATTATTTAATTTTTCATTTTCATTGCACACCTCAAAGTACTAAGCCATGTTACTGCATCACATACCTGACATTAACACACTAGACAAAGACTAAAAACTTGGAAGACTCCCAGTTACTCTGTCTTTGAATGTATACAGGCCTTGCAGTGTGTTGTAAGGAGTCAGACGGTGATCGAAGGCACTTAAAGGAGTTGGGCACCATGAAGGTTGAAGGACCGTAGGTCAGCGAAATCCCAGGTGGATCTAAGAAATGGATCAATATTGATCGTCAGTTGGGTTGAATTGAATGGGGCAAATTTTGAAATGTTTGTTATGGTTACTGCTTCCGTACAGACATGGTCTCCAAATGCACTTGAAAGCTCTGACGCTAATGTCTTCGATGCACCACATCAGGCAGGGGTTGCGTAGACTAGTTGGGTCACAAGACCAGTTGTTCTCAAACCGGTCTGCAGGTACAGCTGTCCAGAGGGCCAGTTCAGAACCACAGCACAACCAACAGATCCACTGCTCTGTGGCCTTGTGGGCAGCTGGTGGAGGACAGTGCCCACTTCTTTATTTGTCTTTTCAAATAAAGTATAACAAACATGGGTGTGTCTTTATGACTGAAGTCGCCCAGTGAGTATTGTTAGTTGTACAACTCCTACAGCCAGGATGGTTGGAGATTTGATTCTGGAAGCTTGGCTGAATAATGAATGGTATTCGTTTCAAATCTCTATATATTTTAGAGATAGTGTTTCGTTGATATATAAGCTGAATGCACCAGTGTTGGTCAAGTTACCCCAACCCAGATGTGGTCCAGAACCATTCTAATGGGCTTTCTATTCACATATACAGAATAATGAGAACAATCTTCATAATCTCTTGAAGTGTCTCACATATTTGATCATCGCGATGGCAGTATTTTGAAGTACATCAAAGCTTTCTGTTGATAATGATCAACATTATCCTTTATTTTGGTGTCAAAAGGTGGGCTGAATGAATTTGAAACACTTAGCACTTAGTAGTGTGACTAACGTTGCATATTATACTTGCAGGTAGGAAATGTAAGTATTGCAACCCAAATACTGTTTATTCCATTGGCTTCTACACTGGTGACAGCATTTTAGGGCCTGACGAGAGGCAAACGTGGCGCTGCTGGAGTATCAGATCCAATATTCTAGAGAAAAAATTGTATTTAAAATATTAAAAGTTCTAAAATGTTTTAACTTTAATTTTAGTTTCTTAGCTTTTTTCTTATACGACTTCAAAATAATAGTCTGTTCTGGAACTATGGAGGTTGAGTTGCCTTGAAAGTGGCCCTATGCCTTGCCCCGAAATGCTGTTTCCACTGTAGACCTACGTGATCTTTTAGATTTCTTTAGTTTTTTCTTTCTTGAATGTAGTGAGTATGAAGGACGCATGCGTTAACAAAGGTTTATACTAGTTTAATCTAGATAATCATTGCCAGCTCCATCAGACAGCGAATGTGTGACACTCAGTTGTGTTGGGACTGTGTGCTCTGTAATGAAATGCCGTACCTCCTTCCAATTCCAATCTTGAAGTGCCATTTATATGAGTAAGCTCCGATTGCTCCCCAAGTCTGGATGCTCGATGAACTGTTTCTAATTTTAATCTGTTGTCTTTGCTATAGCCGTGTTCCTGCTGTGGCTTTAGTCGAAAAGAAGGCAAGAAATAATCAATTACTATGTAGGACTGTGGTGAAGACATATCATGCATGGGTTTCTAGTGGCCCACTGACAGCCATGGAGGGTTTAAGCTTCTGGAAGGTTGTAGCTTCAGCTGTCTGTAGAGTATCACGCCAGAGTGTGTCGCTGGTGAGCATGTGAGGAGTGTCTCATCAGAGGGAGCGTTTAAACATTCATCAGTTACATACAGCAGGACTGAAGATACAGTTGTCCCCCGACCAGCCACTTTATAAGTGCAGTGCTAGAGAAAGATACACCACCCTGCTCTGTGGTGGTCTCAGCAGTGAGGACTCAAGGTAATAGGATGTGGAGATGGACTACAGCCTCTAACTGTAGAACCACTAGTGCACCTGTTTGGTTAAGGCTAGCTAATAAAACAGCAGAGCGCAGGTACTTTTGTGCTTAATGACGCGGCTGCTCAGTGTACATCCTTTCTTGGATTGTATCTGCTATTATCACCAAAGGTGACATTGTTTTGGATCTACAACATTTATTTTATTATTATTTAAATTTAAGTGATCAAATATGAAGTTTGCCACGGCTTTATTCTGTTTGGCTCCACGAGAAACGTCCTGCAATATACAGCATTAAAGCATAGAAATATAGTGTCTTGAGAACCTGGGCTTTGGATATGAGCGAAGAAGCGAATCAGTTTTCTCCTTTCGTAATTGTAAATATGTATAATATAAAGGAATGAATGTAAAGTGTTTGAAGTTACAAACAACCTCTTATGAACATAGCAGTTTATAGTACGAGACTTTTGGGGGAAAGCACAGAATGGCTTGGACACAAGGTGGTCTGGTAAGAATGGACGAATGAGAGATTATCTGACACTGTGTTCTGACTGAGATGCCTTTTTGTCTCATGGCTTCATTTTAACTGTGCCTCGTTTTTATTTTGCCTTGAACACGTTCCGGAGCGAATCGGCGTTCCTTCGAAGGGTACCACGATCGCGTTAGCGCACACGCGTGTCGTGAGAAGACAATTGCCGAGATTCTGACTGCAGTCACCAGAGTTTTATTATTAATAAAGCGTGTGACATAATGCCTGTAGTGCATAATGATGATGATGTTATCTTCCACATGCTAAGGCTCACTTTGCAGTTGTTTTTGTTTTCCTTTTTCTTTAATTTTTTTTTTTGCGGTGCTGTTACAGTACAATATTGGATTAAAAACACACTATTCACTGCTGTGATTTCATTATTATGCAATATTTAATAAACTATATTACTGCTTTTGACTGACTGGTCTGACTTTTCCCAGACAGAACGTTGGCCATCTTTCAATTAATACCTCAGTGTCAAACCGCAGCAGGAATGTTTTGGGGAATTGTTCTTTGGTGAGGTTCCAGCCTCCCCACACACACACACACACACCACACACGACACATACACCACCACACACAAACACACACACACACACACACACACACAATTTCTCTGTCTGTAAACCTAGTGAGCTCCTACATAGGCAGCATTTTATGCCATAGTATGTGCTCCTCACATGTACACTGTCCCAATTCCTTACATACCTTAAACATGCTGTCTACTGAGGAACCTTATTTAGACCTGATTTTAAAGAAAGCATTGAACGCTTCCTCAGCCGCTAAGACAATCCATGATGCAACACAGGCTAATCTACGAGCAGTGAAGTGGTTTTAAAATGTGAGTTATTTTGATTCTCTCTGGAGTTTTAATGTGTTTCTGGTCATATATCACACAAAACTGTATTTTATTATCAACTCTGTAACGAGTCCTTCACCATCTTACACTTTTATACTGAGCTATTAGCATTTATGCTAGCAGATTTTTAAGCCTCAGGCTATTGTTTTGGATGCCGGTCGGTATCTTAGCAACCAGCTAAACCACCAGTCGCATGCTGCAGTGGGCGGGAACAAGCCGTGACGCAGTCTCTCTCTAACTAGAGCGTCTCAGTAATCTGTTTTATGAGGAGAGAACGCTGCTACTTACACAGCTGCCTACCTAGACAGCCTACTTACACACTCACTAGGGTTTGAGACAGACCCAATATATATTTTTTCATACTTCTCGTTCAGGCACTCTCGCAGGACGTGTCCTCGCTATGAGGGGCACTTGTGTGTCCCAGTGTTTACCAACGTGGAGCTGTAGAGTTTGGTAGGAATTGGATCTGAAGCACTGTACTCGGCATAAATTCAGCTTTCAATGACCAGCAATTGGTTGTCTCTCAGTGCTGTACAGTCATTGTGTGTAGCAGCTGTAGACCTAAAGGAGCTTCTTCATTCCCGCTCTCTTTGTTTCAAAGGTAAACACTCACTTTGGTAAGCTGTTCTAGATAAGAGCTTCTACTGTTGTGAATAAATGTGCTTTAGGTATTCAAATACATTAGAGTTTAGAACTGTTTGCACACTGTGGCAATTGACCACTGTATTTAACCCATATGTGCAGTGAAACACACTAGTGAACACACATACACTCAAGGGGGCTGTGGGCAGCCCTATCCCCAGTTTCCGAGGAGTCCTGTTGGTCCAGGGGATCAAACCAGCAATCTTCTGGTCACAAAACCGGATCCCTAAGCTTCAGTCCATGACTTTCCCCAGGTTTGTACAAATTTAAAATGACCATTTCTTACTGAGTCTCTATCTTATCAATAAGTGTATGTCCACCAGTAAGAACACCAGATATGATTAGAACAGATGTAAAAATCATACATACAATACAAGGTAACATGAATATGTTATTGTGAGAGAAGTAGATCAGATCTTGAGCTCCAGTTTGAAGAAACAAAGTGTAGTTCCAGATTTCTCTGGACGCCCCAGACCATTGTATGAATGTATTCAGTTCCTTCAGCAGCAATCTTGATTTAGCTTAATGAAGTACTGAGCAGTCAAAGCAGGTATTAGATGAGAACTGATAATAATACTGGTTGTTTATAGAAGCGAGAAGCATGGAAAGGGTTAAATATAAACACAGGTGACGTATGGAAAAGCACAACTTACTCTATTAATACTGTAAAATACTTTAAATAATAAAGTGTTTTACTGACAAACGGTCTTTTTAAATATAATTATGTCCCCAAGTGCCTAAAAAACTTTGCCAGTCATATGAGACTTACTGTGTTAAATTTCAGTTGCGCACGTATGAGACACATGAAAAGCGAGTGAGGTGTGGCAGCAGAAAAAGCTATTTTTTTAAAGAACGTGTTCCTTAAAGTCTAGCTCTTGGTCATTCATTAGTTTAACGTGAATTTAACATTCTATAATTTATGAATTATAATTCTAACTTGTTATTCTGAGTAGGTGAAAAGCAGTAGAATAGCATATGTAGTGTGTGAGTCCTTTATTGTTTTAATGTGGAGCAAAGATAAAACAATAAAAAAACAGGCAATGTTGGGGCAAAATCTGAAGGGTTCACAGCACAAGCACAACGGTAGCTTCAGTGTAATGGGCAGGCTAAACCACCATAAGCAGATCCATGCAAATAACCATAACAGTGGCATGTGGCATCACTAACTGGCCATATATATGGAATGAGGGGTAAGTGGTATGATTCTTTTAAGGTAAGCAAAAACAAGAAAAATGATTTTTTTTATGATATGAGCCCCTTACTAACCCATAGGCCCTATTTCAAAATATAGTCCATCATCTGAATCATTAATAAAACACAAAAAGGTCACTCCATGTGTCATACACCTGATGTTTCAATCATAAACTCTTCAACAACCACCTCTGCACGACCTAGCTATGTTTTTTTTTTAGTTTAAAGTTTTATGATTTTGACATTCAGTGGTTCTTTTATTTATTTATTTATTTATTTATTTATTTATTTTCATTTTAATTTCCTTTTACCATTCTTTTATCTCATTTTTTATTACTCTATTATTATTATCATTATTATTTTATTACTTTTATTATTTTATTATAATATTTATTTTTACAATTTTATGTTTTACTACCATATTTATATCTATTTATATCTCTTTAATTGACTTATTTTTTATTTTTGTCTTATTCCTGATTTTAGTTTCTTATTCAGTTTTTATTTGTTTTTCTTTTATGATTTATCTTACTTATTTTAGTCTCTGTTCTTATTGTTTCTTTTACATTTTTAAGTACTCTATTCTATTCAATCCCTTTTTTGTTTAGCAATTGTATCGGTGACATTGTAAATGAGGGTCTCAATGTACTCCGAGTGAAATAAGGGTTGATTAATTGACTGATTAATTGACATCTCAGTGGTACTGCATTACTATATGAATATACAGCCATGTTTAAATACTGCAGTGACACTATATATCCACATGAGGGCAGCATAGATCAGAAAAAATAGCTTCCCTCAGAGCAGCTGGTCACAGACAAGACCAGCATCCTACATCTCATGCACAGAAACCAGAGCCCTTCATGAGAAAGCTAATATAATTAAATAGATAGTCCCTAATTATCCTAAAAGGCCACTTTCTAATGAATGCAGGCTCAAGTTGGGGTGTTTAACAGAGCTCGGGTACAGCTCTGAGAGGTAAAAGCATGGCTTAATAGTTAAAAAGGACTCTAATGACAGCACAAATGAGCCGCTGACTCTCTAGACTTTTATTTAATACCACTTACCACATCATAAAGCACACAATGACTGGTAATTACAAACCCTTAACTGAACTGTGACAAATTATATATACACTCCATGGTCAAAAGTATGTGAACTCTTGTTCTAATTAGTGAGTTTGGCTACTTCAGCCACACTCTGCTAACAGGTACATAAAATAAAGCATACAGCTGGAGAGCCGCCATGGACCAACACTGGCTGCGGAATTGAACATGGCGCTGTAATTGGATGGTGCCCTAACAGCAGCATTAGCAAGGTCAGACAGTAATGGCAGGTGATTTGGCATTCCAATTTAGTCCTTTACAGCACCACTGCTGGCATTTGGCATCGCGTGTCAAGTGTCTGCCCTGCTAGAGTGGTCACTGTCAACTGTAAGTGCTTTCATTATGAATTGCAGCCGTCCAGCTCAGTTGTGAAGTGGTAGGCCACTAGGGGTCAAGTCGAATTCAAATAACTGGAGAGAGAAGAGAATGCTATGTTATGGGCATAGACTGCAAAAATCCATCGGTGACCAAGCCAAACTTATAGCATGTCATATAGGTCACTATAGCATGTCATGCCCTTTCCAAAGAGATCTCAATCACATTGCTAACTCACAGGGAAGCAGAGATACTGACCCCAGTATCTCACACATTTGCGTCCTACTTGGGCGCACCCTAGGCAGTCTTGTCATTACTTTCGCCTGTGGTGAAGGTCTGGAGGAATTTAGAGTGCTGTAACTCTAAATATAAAATATAAGCTCTGAACTCAAGGTGACCTCAAAATATGTCTGTTTTAATGCCTCAACATTATTTTTTCTTCAGGAAACTAGAGATAACAATGTTTAATATCTGATCTTTGAAGCTTTGTAGTTCAGCAGAAAAATATTAGAATGAAGCCAAACTGGTCCGAGGTGTGTCCATATATACAATAAGCCCTGGACTGCTTTTGCAAACCCTCAGGAAACTAAAGATATGGACCTAAAAAAAAAGACCTCTCTGGTGCACCTATGTTGTTAGCAACTAGTTGACATCAGAGCACGAATTGCAGAAGGGATTGTGGGGGGTCTGATCCCTCTGCTTAAGACTTAAACCCTACCAAAAGAGGTAAAAACTATATTTTCATGTGGGTGTCAAGACATTTAAATATGCTTCTAACTTAAAATGTTAAATATTACAATAAATTTACAGGATCTATGCCTGGAAGAATCTTCTAATTCGTGATTTCACACAAGTGGATCATACGATTTCTTGTTAGTAATTATCCCTCTCGTCTGCCTGCCACGCTAATTATACGTGGCTTGTGTCTTCGCACGAGCTGCACAGAAAAAAAGTATAAAACACATAAAACACTTATCTACTAAGGCTCTCTACAAGGGCGTAGGAGTGGGTTTGACATTGGGGGGACAAATTTGCTAATATGAATCAAAGTCCACCCTATCTCCTAAATATATAAGCTGACTCCACTGTAGGTAAGGTAGTAAATCACTGTATGTGTAGTGATGTAGAACAACATTTGTGGAATTACAGTAAATTACTAATAAATAAACAAAATATAACATTATCTGTACGTCTGTTAATTATCACTAAACTAGATATTCCACATTACATGCTGCTGCTGTCAGAAAACTTTAAAATTATACAAGCAATGTCTGGATTATACACATATATTTTTTTCCTTAGTGGCATAATACTGAAATGAAATGACAAATAAATGTATGTTGAGGTTTCCTGACTAGACCAGACTAACATTAATGTCAGACAGTAAGGCTGTGTCCCAAACAGCACCCTCTGCACTACTGAAAGCACTTCTAACGCTGATGTCCTTTTATTTATTCATTAATTATTTTTTTTTATTTATTATATTTTATTATTGTACGTATTTAGTGTAGTAGCAGGCATCTCAACACAAGCCTTAAAAAAGAGTGAAAAAAGTGAAAGACCCAGACCACCTAACAACCAGAGCCAGTCGCTAACAACAAACACAGCACGTGATCTCCATACGCTGCCAAAATGCTCTTTTTAAACTGTTTCTTCTTTTCTGTGGTTTAATTTTTGGGTGGGACAAATTTACCTGTTTCTGATATTCAGTGGGATACGTCCCCCTTATCCCCCCTGTTTCTACACCAATGGCTCTGTGTAACATATGCATCATTAATAAGGTGGAAGGGAAAATGTGAGCATAAAACTGAAATATTTCTACAGTAAACTTGAATATCATGCTGTGAATCAATACATTAAAGATAAAATTCTGTTGTTTACTTAACATGATTAGCTAAAGTAGAGTTTATGGTCTGTTCTAATAAAAAATAATATCCTTTTTAGTTTAGACGTTTACTGCAGATTAAAATGATTTGCTGCTTCAGAAAAAATGATGCCTAGTCTTGCAGTAAAACCGATGATGAAAGATGAGTTGCTGTATTTATACAGTATTTTTACAGTAATATAACAGTCATACACTGTAGAATATGAATGTAATTTTCAGGACAAGAAAGCGGATGACAGGTAGCATCCAGTAGCATTGTGTGTGTGTGTGTTGGTGGGAGTGACTAGCTGGTCATTTTGCTCTATAGCATATTGTTTATGATCCCTGACTACAGAGGTGTTGTTGTGTGGTATGCACTAGAAGACATTACAGTAAGCAAACAAGTAAGGATTGTAAGACTAAACACACTGAAGAACCCATTTGAACCCATTTGTTACTTCTTCTAGGGGGTAAGAAGCATCAAGAGAAAGCGAGACTGCCCGCTCAGCCGCCAGACCAAACCAATATAATTTGTTTAAATTGATGAAGCAAAAAGAACTAATAACAAAATCACAATTACTCTTGCAAAGTTTGTCATTTCTTGTCGGCAGTCGTGGCCTGAAGGATAGGGATCCGGTCTTGTGACTGGAAGGTCGCTGGTTCAATTCCTGGGATCCCCCAGGCCATGACTAAGGTGCCCTTGAGCAAGGCACCTAACCCCAACTGCTCCCTGGGTGCCGTTTATAGGGCTGCTCACTGCCCCCTAGTGTGTGTGTAAATGTGGGTGTTTCACTGCACGGATGGGTTAAATGCGGAGGTCAAATTCCGCTGTGTACAAACACATGGGGCTAATTCAAGTTCTATTCCAAAATTATTGCTTGATTTTGTTTCACTAGACTTTATAATTTTATACCCAGTTATAAGAAGTTATAAGAAAAAGAAGGATCTATCTTCACGGTGACCCAAGGCCCAAAATAACAAACAAAACTCTAAAGGGAAAAAAAAGAATCACTAACTATCCTAACAAAAGAAAATAAACCAAATTACAAAAACACTTCTCCTAACTACTTTAACCATAAACAAAGACAAACAAGTTCAAACAAAGAGCAGGTCACCCCTACAATCCTTCAACAAAAAAAAATTAATAATAACTTACAAAGAAAAAAAACCCCAACCAAATACATAGCCTCACAACAAAAGAAAACCAGCGCAGACGGAACCAGCCAATCACATAGCAGGGAAACAGGATGTCACACAACAATCACGGAGCACCTAATTAGAAACAAGAGATAGAAAGAGAGAGGGGGAGACACAGGACGTAACCCCCCCCCCCCCCCCCCCCCCCACACACACACACATACACACACACACAAACTGTGCACTCTGACTAACATCAAGCTAAAAGCATCATTGCTGAGCAGTAAGATCAACTAGTCGACTAGTATCTGCAAAGCCTGTTGGCCACAAATACTCACAGTAGAGGACCACTGAGTGCTGAAAATGTGTATCACATTATAACAAACAGTCTACAACACTCAGCGCCGTGTTCCAAACTGCTTTTGGAAGCAACATCGGCACAAGAACTGTTCGTCAGGAGCTTCATGGACTGGGCTTCCGTGCTGAGCAGCCACATGCGAGCCCAAGACCATCGCGTCGTACTGCCAGCTGCCAGCGGGAGTGATGTAAAGCACTAAATTGGATTGCCAAATTACCCAACATAAGTGCCTGACCTCACTAATGCTGTTGTGGCTGCAAGCAAAATCCCCACAGCTATTTTCCAAATCTTGTGGTCAGCCTTCTGAGCAGTTATAACTTAAAATTAAGTTATATTTATCCTTTACTGCAAAGAATTACGAAATACACATGGGAGGGGTGGGATGTAGAAAGTGTTGTGGCAGCATCCATTGGGAATTGGGAGTTGTATGCATTGCAGATTGCAGTTTAATAGTTGCATGCTGTTCCCATATGCCAACAAGCAGTTATATTTTATCATCTTATATAAAAGTGCTGGAATCTATGAGACAGAAACTGTTGTATTGTTTTTTTATAACCTGATGTTGTATATAAATACTGAATCACAGAGAAACTGACAGCACACCATGAAGCTTGTGTGCAAAAAGAATTATAGATGGCAACAGGAGACCATGTTATATAGAAAACAGCATCCTAGACGTAAAGTCTTCAGGGAAAAATATGGAACTTTTTGTTTTGCAGTTCATGCATAATTTTAAACGCCTCAGATTTTGGAATGAGATGTTTAACATACATTCATGAATGTGCATGTGGGAGAGTTTCTGTGTGGAGCGACGTTATCAATGCCTTCGTACACCCAGTCTGTAGAGTCTGTACAGCTTTTAGTGCTTTATTCGTTTTGTTATCAATAATAAAAATGAATATTCTTTTAGAATAGAACTGCACATTTTCAGAGCTGCAATTTTAAGGGAGAGGAAAAAAACAAATGTTCTTAATTTTAAAAGTTAGTTTTATATATATATATATATCAGTGGGGAACTGTCATGGCCCTCTACACCCTCTAAAATATTCTTAACACACAGACACATCTATAATTTTATCTACTTACAGTTTGACAATCAACATCTAACCAATTATAAAAATATAGGCAAATAAATTATTCAGACGTGTCTATTCAATCTGTGTTGGAGTGTGAGGGGTTAAGTGGGAAGCCTGTGAGCCTGTGTCTCCCCCTATATCTTTTGCTCCACTGTGATGACAGGTCATCCTAACATCTGCCCAAAGACACTTTCTTTAAAAAAGTATAAAAAAGACCCATAATGAACTTGAAACTGGTACTTACCTGTATACTTAGGGAGTGGCAGCGCGCGGGCCACCAAGCTTTATAGTCTGAACTGGACTTGGGGGGATCCAGTGTACCTGGGGAAAGAAAAAACATTTATTATAGCATTTTATTAAGTAATTAAAGGACTGTACTTACCTGTAACATCAGAGGAAAATAACAATATGCCTAACAATATCAAATGATGTATACATGTGGCTGTTTCTGTTAAAAGCTTCAGTTTTAGATCTACCCTGTGCTGTGTATATATTCCTTTAGGTTTAGTCTGGACTGGCGAATAGGGTATATAAGGGGGTAGACTGTAATAATGGGGGTGGAAGATGAGAGAGCCTGAATGGGTATGACAATAGCGTTGTGTTGGCTGAGTGATACAACTCGAGAGACTAAAAAAACTAGAGCAAAAATATGTTATTTGTGGTGTAAATAGTGTTTTTTTGTTTATTTGTTTTGTTTTTGGATGTGCAAACAAAAAAAATGCACAAATTGAGAACGTAAAGGGCAGCTGCTACTGTCAAATTATGTAAACAAATAAATGAAACGACAAAAATAAAGATACAAGATTTCAACAGCTATTATATATTTACTCCTGGATACATGCAGCCACATGCTAAAGTTTATAGTCAAATTAAGTTTAGATTTTCTAATTGAACGTAAGTGAACATATATATATATATATATATATATATATATATATATATATATACATACCAATCAGCCATAACATTAAAACCACCTCCTTGTATCTACACACACTGTCCACTGTATCAGCTCCACTGACCATATAGGAGCTACACTTACAGACTGTAGTTCATCTGATTCTCTGTATACTTTATTACCCTTCTCTTCAATGATCAGGACCCCCACTGGACCACCACAGAGCAGATATATCTTGGGTAATAGATCATTCTCAGCACTGCAGTGACACTGACACGGTGGTAATGTGTTAGTGTGCTGTGCTGGTGTGAGTGGATCAGACACAGCAGTGCAGCTGGAGTGTTTAAATACTGTGTCCACTCACTGTCCACTCTATTAGACACTCCTACTACTTGCTGGTCCACCTTGTAGATGTAAAGTCAGAGACAGTAGCTCATCCGCTGCTGCACAGTTCCTCTAGTCCTTCATCAGTGGACACAGGACTCCGCCCACAGGACACTGTTGTCAAGATAGTTTTGGTTGGTGGACTATTCTGAGTCCAGTATTGACACTGAGGTGTTTAAACACTCCAGCAGCAGCACTGCTGTGTCTGATCCACTCACACCAGCACAAATAGTACCTGCTCTGTGGTGGTCCTGTGGGGGTCCTGATCATTAAAGGACAGAGTAATAAAGTATACAGAGAATCAGATGAACTGCAGTCTGTAAGTGTAGCTCCTGTATGGTTAGTGGAGCTGATATAATAGATAAAAGTTTGTGTAGGTACAAGGGGGTGGTTTTAATGTTCTATGTTAATACTGTATTTAAGTTCCCTGTTGATGTGCTACTATATGAAAAACTTTGTGAGATGCTTGGCGGCTGAATTGCAGTAGTGCAAGTGACAGAAAGGTTAAAAAAACATAGGGGTGTCATGAGAAGAGAGTAAAAAGTCATGTCAGTGTGAGCAAAATAAGGTGAAAGTAGAGGAACAGCACTGACAGAGAGACAGGAGGACACAGATAAGCTGCATCATTAACATCACATCCTTAATACCCTCGACAGGCCTTTCCGATCAGATCCATGCTCTACCTGTGGAGGCTTGTGGGCCCTCACCACTTATAAGTTCAGCGGTTTACTAACCATCTTATCTTAGAAGGAAAGCAAGCTCACGACCCAGCTCACATGTTTATTCTAATGTTAGAATTGTTTATTTTCTTCCGACATGGAGTGATTAATTTTGCATGCTGTTTATTCCCTTTGACTCCAGATCGTAGCCTTTAGTCGCTTGCTGCTTGCCGGATATTGTTTATGCAGGCGTGATGGTGGAGCACTGAGCTTTGATCACTGCACTCATGTGAATTAGCTGCAGCATCTTGGCTAACACTGGATTGTTTTGGGTTTTTTTTTTTCTTGCTGAAAGAACGACTGATCAAACACGGAAAAAAAAATATTCTTGTACAAAACATCTCCCTCTCAGAGTCAGATGTTTGAACAGAGACAACTTTTCTAAGAAAAGAGAAAGGAATGTAGAACCCTGGGATTAAAAGAAACAATACTAACTAGGAAAGTGCATGTCCTCAAGGAAACACAGCTTAAGCAGTGCAAGGAACGAGGGATGAATAGACGACAAGTAGAGGAGCGCGGGTCAGTGTGTTTGAGGACCTGCCCTGAGTGAGTACATGCAGTTTGGTGGCTGTAGGTTAAATGAAAGTTTGGGTTCACCTGAAAATGAATGGGACACTATGGGAGGAACGAAGGATAAATAAACGACAAATAGAGAAGTGCAGGTCAGTATGTCTGTGGATTAGAGGTTGGGGACCTGCTCTAAGTGAGTACATGCAGTTTGGAGGCTGTAGGTTAAACAAAACCATGATGTTTGGCTATGCTGAAAAATTAATGAGACTCGATGGGGGGAAAAAAGAGGGATGGAAAAAAATGACAAACAGATGAGTGTGGGTTGAACCAACACTGCAGTCGCGGCCGGGGGTCTGCCCTGAGTCAGTGTATGTGAAACTGTGTCTGTCGGTCGAGCAGAAGTACCTTAAATCGCAGTGTAACTCTCCATCCTATTCATTCTCTATGGGAATAAATTCCTTATTAAATTCCTTATGCTTATTTGTTTATTATTAGATTAGATATACAGTCATATGCCCAAATTTGGGCACCTGGTCAAGTGACATGTTTTGTTGATTTTTTAAAAACGAAAATAAGTAAAAACATCCTCCTTAGACGCACTTCTGCATGTTTTAATGCAATAATTATTGATTAATTTTAGATACGTTATTGAAACCAGGGGGAAATTCAAGATCGCCGCATTTAACACATATGTGCAGTGAAACACTCACATATATACATACACTAGTGAACATACACACTAGGGGGCAGTGAAACACTTGGCCGGAGTTGTGGGCAGGCCTACCACAGAGCCCAGGGAGCAGTCAGGGGCTAGGTGCCTTGCTCAAGGGCAGTCTATCCTATTCCCTAACCTCCAGTCCACAACTGCCCACAGCCTACGACTGCACGGCTGTTTATTAACATATTAGGAAACAATAAAACCTCCTGGCCTGTAGCTTATAGCACATTCAGTATGTTAAGTTTATTTTTGTTCTAATTTTAAAATAAAAATAAATTGTGCACTAAATAAATCATATTTAGAAATAAGTCATATTTAGAAAAACAATGAAGTTTTTTCTATTAGTATTAGTATTATTACTTTTGATGTGAGAACACCTCATTTAATGTAATTATTCACCACATTACAAACTACTTAGAAATACCACTATGTCCAATGAAAAACAAGAACCTCCAAAAGTGCAACTTTTCAGGAAAGGCCAAAAACCTTCTTAACTTTCAATGTAAGTCAATGGAACCAGATTTTTTTCCAAGCTATTTTGGAGCATTTCTATTGGTCCATTCGTCATAAAATTGGTAGACAACGTAAACGGCACCTGTCATGTTCAATCAATATAAAAAACAAAAAATCAACAAAAATAAATATGCATGTTTTCCTCTGGATGGCGCCAATATGCACGGTCATAAAATGTTTTTTTTCTGAAATACTTTGAACATGGGCTCCAACTTCACTATATAAACTAATCTTTTGACACATCAACATCTTTATAATTATAAATAATATATATTCAGTTAGGTGTGTCCAAACTTTGCCTGCTAATGTGTACCACCTATTCTTTTTGAACAGCTATGCAAATGCTGAGCATTAATTCTGAGCACCACGTCGTGCAAACTATGGGTTTTTACAGTTCTGCCTCTGTTTGAGGAGAACAGGAGATGAGAGAAGGCCCACTGGGGAGCCGGGATGGTTCCCTACATTCTCCTACCACTTTCTGGTGACGCAAAGCAAGACTTTCTGGAGACGAAGCGTTATAATTATTCATCCTCCGGCTCCCCCGGTTGGAATAGTTTATCGGTTGGTCTTTGTTTCTTAGCTGTTCTCCAAACAAGTCCTAAAAGTGAAACATCACAGGAAAAGTAGTGTTCCACAGTCCTGGCAGCGCCGGCACATTCACTTTCTGGCTGCGCAAACTTTGCTGGCTTTGGGATGCTGCAGTGAACGCCCTCCTCTTTACTGGACGAGTGATGATGCTGCTGTGCCGCTCTAGGGACGACTTCAGCAGCTGTTGT
Organism: Megaleporinus macrocephalus; assembly: GCA_021613375.1. Lineage (NCBI taxonomy): Eukaryota > Metazoa > Chordata > Actinopteri > Characiformes > Anostomidae > Megaleporinus > Megaleporinus macrocephalus. The sequence continues at coordinate 7,684,759 of CM038706.1, read as the reverse complement.
TGCAGTGCAGCAGCGCTCAGTGAAGCAAAAGGAAGTTTCTTAAAGTTCAGCGAGACTTCCCTGAGTGAGTAACTGCAGAGTTTTAAAGGACTGATTTTAATTATAATCCCTTCAGGGTTCTTTAGGTGGTTCCTGTGTGTAAAAGCAGCAAAACCTACATTTCTATTGGTCCATTCATCATAAACACACAATGTAAACAAGCATATAAACAGGATATTTTCTCAGGCCAAGGTCCGGGCCGTCAAAATTTCTAATGTTCTGATTCAGAGGTGTATCCTGTTTACTGAAGTAGTCTAGTATCAGCATCTTATACCATCAACTACTGAAACACCAACACACCACACATACCGTTCAGTATATTTCAGTATATTTACTGTTTAAATACTGAACTGAAACAAGAGCTACATTAAAAAAACAGAACGCTTTTGAAAAAAAGTTCATCTTAAAGTGTTTATTTATAAAGAAAGTAAATAAAACGTGGTTCTTCTTGTTAACTCAGCTTCTCAGATGAACATGTTGGTGGTACAGAGCGGTGTTCTCCAGAACTAGACGAGCAGGTCCATTCCAGAACCGTTCCTGTTAAACACTCAGTTCTCTCTGTTCACTTTTCTGTTTTTAGAGCTCCTTATTCCCTGTGTGTGCCTGTGTGTGCGCGCCGCACACCCCTATGTGCACAGATCTGATTGGCTGAGGAGCCTTTGGTGATCTTACAGTACACGTGATTGGTCTCTGAGTTCACTGTGCTGTAAAGCCCATATACCGTAAAGACAAGAAAAGCTTAAAATAAACACAGTCAACATTAAATCATTCTCAATAGTTTATCGGTTTGGGTCCACATTGGACAACGTCTGGGTCCAGATCTGGACCACGGTCCGCCTATTAGTGACCTCTGGTCTACATAGGCAGCATTTTACGTCATGCGCTCCTGACATGTAGACTGTCCCAATTCTTACATACCTTAAACATGCTGACTACTGAGAAACCTTATTTAGACCTGATTTTAAGGAAGTATTGAACGCTTCCTCAGCCGCTAAGACAATCCCATGATGCAACGCAGGCAGAACTATTTACATGGCGGAAAATTCATCTTCAAATGTGAGTTATTTTGATTTTCTCTGGAGTTTTAATGTGTTTCCTGTTGTACAGTCACACAAAACAATATTTTATTTGCAGCTCTGTAGCGAGTTGTTCAACATTTTGCCGTTTTATTCTCGAGCTGTTAGCATTTATGCAAGTGGATTAGGGGTGTGTCTGAAATGTCCACTCGTTAACTCGTTCCCTGTTCACTACATAGACTGCTTTATGTAGAACACTATATAGGGGAAGACAGTAGACAGTAATTCAGACGACGAACTTTCCAAAGAAACCGCTATGCATTGTGGGCCGTCAACATTTAAGTAGTGTACCTCGCTTGTCCACTACTTTCACGGTGCATTGTGGGTAAGCATGTAGTGAACTATATAGGAAATCTAACCTTCCACTGAGAATTCGGACAACGCTACAAAATGGCCAACACCCTGAATAGAACACTAAACAGTAACTAGGGTGCGATTTCAGACGCACCCTGGCGCTATTGTTTTAGATAGCCGGCCAGTAGCTTAGCAACTACCTAAACCACCGGTTGAGTACAGCCGTGACGCAGTCTCTCTCTAACTAGAGCGTCTCAGTAATCTGTTTTATGAGGAGAGATGAGGAGAGAACACTGCTACTTACACAGCTGCCTACATAGACAGCCTACTTAGACACTCACTAGGATTTGAGACAGACCCACTATTTTTTCTTTGCACAGCAACAACATGTAGGCCATTCTACTGAATTAGTAGTCAGGTCAAGTCAAATCAAGTATATTTATATAGTGTTTTTTACAACGATGTGGTCACAAATCAGCTTTACACGACAACTTAAACCCCCTCTGTGAGCAAGCCAGAGGCGACAGTAGCAATAAACAACTCCCTCAAACTGGAGGAAGTAACCTTAAGAGGAACCAACACACGAGGAGACCCTTCCTCCTCTGGTCAAACAGTATTAACAGGTTATTAAGATAAATTCAAAGTAGAACTAAGAGAGTCTGAGTCTGAAGGTAAAAGCTTTAGAAGCTGCACAGGTGCTACATCTGGATGATACAGTGATGAAGTTGAGGGTGTAGTAGATGGCTTGGAAATGAAGAGGAGAAGTGGTTGGTGCCTGGTAACGAGTGGGCCCTGGTGGTAAGTCCTCCAACAGTATTCGGTAGGAGAGGAGGACGGTCATTATCTCAGAAAGAGTAAAGAGACAGAGTTAGTTCTGGTTTAGATTAGTATAGAGGATGTGAAGTATTTCAGAGTGTAGCTGGAGACTCCAGCAGATCTGATTATAAACAGCATGAACTTAAATAAGAGAACCAGAAGGTAACACAGATATGAGAGTACCCTGAGACACTGTGGTCCCCCCAACTCCCCCATCAACAAACCTGCGTGATTGCGTGAATTAGTGGGCCAATAGCAGAAGCATCTCAGTTTACCATAAACCTCTGTGTCCATGAACCCCCGGATCTCCTCCCCTTATCTAAAGAGGAAGATTAATCACCATCTGCTAAACTGTTACTGCTAAATTTAATAAATATGCAATACATTTTGAATATAATATAGCTGAAAATCTTCATTTTTAGAGTACTTACAATACTTAGTGTATTGAGTATGTTCCAAACCATAAGCCTTATATTTTATCCCATGAAAACATCACTTAATATTCTATAGTATTGTATATTTTAACATGTATTGGAGGTAAACTATTTACATTAATCAAGAGATAAAATTTTTAATATGAATAAAAAAATATTTATTTTTTATATATAGCATTATTTTGAAGTACACGTGTCGTAAAACCTGAAAATCAGTGCATTACATTAGAAATGATCACTACTGAAACATGTATTTTAGCAATTAAGTAAACCTATTTTTTTGTGTTTTAATTATGTGTAATTCAGTTGTGTTTAAATGTGAGAATTGTATGTTTGTACAACTGCTTAAAATCAGATTTGTCATAATTATAACTGTTACTACTGAACCATTCAGTAAACATTCTGCTGATAATAGTTAGTAACAAAACTGAATGTTCAATAATTTGCTTTAATAAATAATAATAATCATAATTTAGGTGTAGGGTCTCTCAAAGCAAAATGATTTTAGTCTAAAGTCCAAGCCAGTTAAAAGACTGAAACTCAACATCATTTGAACTTGACAGCTGCCGTTTACATTGTGTGAAAAAACATTTGATGAAGGAACCAATAGAAATGCTCCAAAATAGGAAAAAAATCTGGTTCCATTGACTCACATTGAAAATAAAGACATATACAAAAAAATGGATATGGAGAAAGGAATGAATCTGATCCAATCCAGTATCTGATCTATCCTGACTGTATGATGATGTTAGCTGTGTATTTCTTTATGTGAATATTGGAGTAATTGGATTATTATTTAAAAAAATGTCAATTTCTAAAGCTTAGCTTTGGATATACTGGATAAGTACTGAGAAGTAGTTTCATGTATCTCTGTACTAAGGACTGTACTAAGACTAACATCTTAGAAAATGGACAGAACTGTACACTCAAAAATACTGACATGATGCACAATGAAAGTTTATTTCAAGCACAAATACATAATAAACAGATGGAGGAATATTTATATTATTTATTATGTCACACATAACATTTGCAGTACACTACAGTGTAAGTTAGATACATGCATTAAAATACACATCTTTTCTTCTTGTGTTCAACTAATAATAATGCACCTTTTCTTACAGAGTCATGATGTGTTGAGTTTTATTAACAAATGAGTTCTATATATATTACAGATATATTTTTTAGAATAAACATAATGAATTGCGTGATTAAGCGAACTCACTAACTCTAGAGAGCCTCAATCAAAGTAGCTGTTAATATTAATATATTAAGATTAATAACGCACAGCAACATTCTAAAAACTATGAATTATGATTCATTTGCTAGAATCAAAATATAAAACGATCATAAATATGTTAATTTATTTTTTCCTTAAATTCTTCTTTAGGATTTAAACCGAAAGAAAGAACGTCCCCATCCACGGCTGCCCAGGCCATACGCTCTGTGGTAAATGTGGCAGTCCAGTCTCCAGTGGAGGACACGACGATAGCCCCGCCACCACCCTGCACACGCTCACCCATGTACTGCAGAGAGGAATTAGCTGCTTCTGAAGCTGTTCGACCTGCAACAGGGAAACATCACATCACCAGCTCAGTGAACCAGTATCAGTGAATTAAACAGCAGCTCATTCGGGAGAATTCTTTTATTAGGTAATCAAACAAACCATCCAGTTCTGCAAAATGTTAGCCATCAGAAACCCAGAAATATTAAAGAACTGAATATTATTGCTGTCCAAAGACAAGTAAACAAGTATCTCCAAAATAGTAACTTCACAGGAGAGGAGAAAAACATTTGTAACTTTCAATGTAAGTCAATGTAAAGTGGTTTTATTATAAGAGATTTTGGAGCATTTCTATTTTTCCATTCATCAACTTTCACAGGATATAAAGAACAGCTGTTGTGTTGAAATAATATAGAAAAATGAAATTCAACAAAAAAGGAGATGTTCTTCTTTGGACATTAGTGATATTTTAACAAACAGACACTGGTAGAAGGACAGCAGCCCCTGATGGCCCACTAACGATAGAGCTGGTAGCCCACTGGTGCTTTGCTTAGTGTTTTCCAGGCTGGCTGCTGGTTAAAATCACCAGACAAAATTATAATTTTCATCACTCGATTTAGCACTCATTCATTTTTCCTCAATTTCTTTAATCCATCATACTTTATAAAGTAATCAGTGACCTTCTTGCGAGCCCGGAGTCTACTTAGCCATCTGTCTTATAAGCTTTTAATACATGCTATGATTTATATAAAAACAATTCCCAACATAGTAAACAATTTCAGAACAAACTTAAGACATTCTGTTCATGAACTTTGTATTTTTGTCAAATATATAATTACATAACTTTGTAAGTATCCTTGTTTTAGGTTGGGGCAGTCGTGAGCTGCAGGTTTGGGAACTAGCCTTGTGACCGGAAGGTTGCTGGTTCGATGCCCTGGACTGAAAGGACATGACTGGAGTTGCCTTGAGCAAGACAACTGACCCCCAACTTCGGCCTAGGGCTGCAAACCACTCTGGGCAAGTGTGCTAACTGCCCCCAAGTGTGTGTGTTCACTAGTGTGTTTATATATCAGGGTGCTTCCCTGCATGGATGGGTTAAATGTGGAGTTTAAATTCATCTGTGTGCAAACACTCATGGCAATTAGTTTAAAATTTAAAGTACCTGTGACTGCTATGATAATACTAATTTTAGCTAGCTACATTAGTCACTCTTCCCACATCAAGTGTAATAACAAGTGAAGTTGCTATGTAACTTAGTTTTGGGAGCTGGACCACGCCCAGGTTACCTCTACCGACTATATATATACACCCATTCTCACTCCATTCCTGTGTTGAACAACATCACACCCACCACCTCCCCGTCTCCTCCCCATATTCATTCATGCAGAAGCGCCAAAGCAACCCAAAACTCCAACCCAAGCCTTTTAAGTTCGCCCCCACCTTGGCTCATTTCTGAGAGTGGTCCATGCTAGCAAAGTGGATATTGGAGCTTATAAGACATGCATTCAAATATACTTACTTTGTATATCATTGCTGTCCAAAGAAAAACAAGCAACTTTCAATGTCTTTACTTTCAATGCAAGTCAATGGAACCAGAATTTTTCCTGTCATTTTGGAGCATTTTTATTGGTCCATTCATCATAACATTTTTACAGAATGTGAACGGCAGCTGCTGGATTCAATTGATGCAGAGAAACAAAAATGGACAAAAATGGAGATCATGTTTTTCTTTGGACAGCGACGATAAAGTTTTAAGTTAACAGTAATAATTGAAAATAGCATCTAATATAACTGATATAATATTAGAGTCCAGTCTGTTCACTTTCCAAATAATAGCTGTTACATGACAACCTGAAATATCACAGTTCACACCTTTAGTGTTGCTTGTTTACAGTAAAGACTTTTAAAATGTAGTATACATTTTAAAAGTCTTTACTGTAAACAAGCAACACTTTCTTAATTACTGTAAGTTCCTGGCAACTTCGCTGCAAGTACATTCACGTAAAGTCACATAAAGACTCATGTATATTAGAATTATGTAACACTCTGTTGGGAATATTCTGTGGGGGGTGTTTATCATGGAAAACTAACCAAAGTAACAGTAGAGCACATAAATAGAAACAGAATAGAAATAGAATAGAATAAATACAAATAGAACTATAACTATCAATGAAAGCTTTAGCGAATGTTCTGCCAGGAAGACTCCAATGAGTTTCGACGCACTCCATCCTCCTCCTCACCACCACCAGTTGGGTCCCAGTCCTTCTGTCCAGGGAGGCAACCTCGCCCCTGCTGTCCAGGGGGGCAACCTCGCCCCTGCTGTCCAGGGGGGCAACCTCGCCCCTGCTGTCCAGGGGGGCAACCTCGCCCCTGTTGTCCAGGGGGGCAGCTTCGCCCCTGCTGTCCATATCCAGCAGGATCTGCGATGGTTTACGTGGTTAAAGACTTGGGCCTAGGACTGGGACTGCCAAAGACTTTCTTCATAACCTACAATAACTAACCCTTCAATTGTACACTCATCGAAGATTAAACATCATTCATTCCTCTACTCGGGGAGTCTTATTGGCAGAACTATATGATAATAAAGAAATGGAAATTATCAAGCGTCCAGTCAGTGCCGGAGGACAAAATAGAAATATAATAATAGAGTACTGAGAGTATTCTGCGCTGGCCAGTCCAGCTGGACACGTCAAAGTGAACCGCAGGGCACGGTTAGAGCCGGCACACTGTTATTTTCCTCTCTCGCGCTCCACTTCTGTAGAAATTCTAATTTCAAAGGTGCGAATGTTCGAAATTCAGTGTTATTTGTTACTGTGGCAGTTCCCTGCGGAGGGCCGTGCGGCAGAAATAGAGTGTGAGGATTTCTATTTCCTCGTGCTGTGTGATAAAGCAGCGCGGCCGGCTACAGTCCTTGGGCGCAGCATAGGTCACTCGGGGAACAGGATAAGGCAGGCTGCTCACACTGCTGCTGTGTGCATTCATTCGCTGCTGCTGCTGCTGCTGCTGCTGCTGCTGCTGTGGAGCAAAGGACTGTCAGGAAACAACAGAAAGATAAATGGTGGACTCTCTCTCTCTCCGTCTTCTGCTCCGAACAAACCTGACGCCGCTGTGCGAGGCAGGAAAGCCGGGGCTGCTGCATGTTTTAATCAAACAGGGACAGTTTCTCCTAAACTGGAGGCTCGCCGAGGCTCGGAGTGAGGCGGGATGGCGGCGTTGCTGTTCTGCCTCGCTTTAAGAGGATGAGAGCGGGGGAAAAAAAAAGAAAAGAAAAGAAAAGAAAAGTGAAACGACAGTTTGCCGCTTCCGCAGTCATTACAGCAGAAGTTGCAAGCAAACAATAGCCCGCTGACCCCTCCACACACTCTCTGCCTCATTATCGTCCGCCGGCAGCGGCAGCCTGGCCCATCCCCTCCCCTCCGACACACCAATTAAAATGATTGGCAACAGCGGTGTCAGATCCGGACGCCACTTATGTTAATACGGCACGCTCATGCAAAAATCTGATGACGGCGTGTGGGTGAGAGGGACAAAAACAGAATATTAGCGCAGAGGTTTCACAACCCGCTCACAAGCGCCGTGTAAAGAAGGCGGCAGCGGAAAGGCAGGCGGAGGAAAGCCTACAATAACAATAAGGCCCAGCAGGCAGGAGCCTCGGCCAGCAGGTTTTCTGTGTCCGGGTGGACTTGCCCTCCATTTAGGAACGTCTATTCGAGGTGTGTGATTTGTTAAAAATACAACTCAACGTGCAAGTCGGGTAAAAATAGAACAGACGCCGAGAGTACAATGATTTGCAGACAGTTTAACACACTGTGCTTTGGCTGAACAGGACTCTCCTTTAAGTTCTGCAGCTCTTCTGACGTACTATATTCTGTACACTGGAGCCAATTCCACAGGGTACACCATGGACAGGTCACCATGTCATTGCATGGTCCACACACACTCCCGCACACACTCACTCACACCTACGGTAAGTTTAGAGTGAGGATCCTAACATGCATGTGTTTGGACTGTGGGAGGAAACCGGAGTACCCGGAGGAACCCACTCAAACACAGAGAGAACATACACACTCCACACAGAACCACCCGGACCGGGAATCCAACCCAGATCATCTTACTGTGAGGAGACAGTGCTGACCACTACACCACCATACTGACCACTACACCACCATACTGACCACTACACCACCGTACTGACCACTACACCACCATACTAACCACTACACCACCATACTAACCACTACACCACCGTACTAACCACTACACCACCGTACTAACCACTACACCATCATACTGACCACTACACCACCATACTAACCACTACACCATCATACTGACCACTACACCACCGTACTAACCACTACACCATCATACTGACCACTACACCACCATACTGACCACTACACCACCATACTAACCACTACACCACCATACTAACCACTACACCACCGTACTAACCACTACACCACCATACTAACCACTACACCACCGTACTAACCACTACACCACCATACTAACCACTACACCACCGTACTAACCACTACACCACCATACTGATCACTACACCACCGTACTAACCACTACACCACCGTACTAACCACTACACCACCATACTAACCACTACACCACCGTACTAACCACTACACCACCATACTAACCTCTACACCACCATACTAACCACTACACCACCATACTGACCACTACACCACCGTACTAACCACTACACCACCGTACTAACCACTACACCACCATACTAACCACTACACCACCGTACTAACCACTACACCACCATACTGACCACTACACCACCGTACTAACCACTACACCATCATACTAACCACTACACCACCATACTAACCACTACACCACCGTACTAACCACTACACCACCATACTAACCACTACACCACCGTACTAACCACTACACCACCATACTAACCACTACACCACCGTACTAACCACTACACCACCATACTAACCACTACACCACCGTACTAACCACTACACCACCATACTGATCACTACACCACCGTACTAACCACTACACCACCGTACTAACCACTACACCACCATACTAACCACTACACGACCGTACTAACCACTACACCACCATACTAACCTCTACACCACCATACTAACCACTACACCACCATACTGACCACTACACCACCGTACTAACCACTACACCACCGTACTAACCACTACACCACCATACTAACCACTACACCACCGTACTAACCACTACACCACCATACTGACCACTACACCACCGTACTAACCACTACACCACCGTACTAACCACTACACCACCATACTAACCACTACACCACCGTACTAACCACTACACCACCATACTAACCACTACACCACCGTACTAACCACTACACCACCGTACTAACCACTACACCACCATACTGACCACTACACCACAATACTAACCACTACACCACCATACTAACCACTACACCACCGTACTAACCACTACACCACCGTACTGACCACTACACCACCATACTGACCACTACACCACCATACTGACCACTACACCACCATACTAACCACTACACCACCATACTGACCACTACACCACCATACTGACCACTACACCACCATACTGACCACTACACCACCATACTAACCACTACACCACCATACTGACCACTACACCACCATACTGACCACTACACCACCATACTGACCACTACACCACCGTACTAAGCACTACACCACCGTACTAACCACTACACCACCATACTAACCACTACACCACCGTACTAACCACTACATCACCGTACTAACCACTACACCACTATACTGACCACTACACCACCGTACTAACCACTACACCACCGTACTAACCACTACACCACCATACTAACCACTACACCACCGTACTAACCACTACACCACCATACTAACCACTACACCACCATACTGACCACTACACCACAATACTAACCACTACACCACCATACTAACCACTACACCACCATACTAACCACTACACCACCGTACTAACCACTACACCACTATACTGACCACTACACCACCATACTAACCACTACACCACCATACTGACCACTACACCACCGTACTAACCACTACACCACCATATTAACCACTACACCACCGTACTAACCACTACACCACTATACTGACCACTACACCACCATACTAACCACTACACCACCATACTGACCACTACACCACCGTACTAACCACTACACCACCGTACTAACCACTACACCACTATACTCACCACTACACCACCATACTAACCACTACACCACCGTACTAACCACTACACCACTATACTGACCACTACACCACCGTACTAACCACTACACCACCGTACTAACCACTACACCACCATACTAACCACTACACCACCATACTAACCACTACAACACCATACTGACCACTACACCACCGTACTAACCACTACACCACCGTACTAACTACTACATCACCATACTAACCACTACACCACCGTACTAACCACTACACCACCGTACTAACCACTACACCACCATACTGACCACTACACCACCATACTGACCACTACACCACCATCCTGACCACTACACCACCGTACTAACCACTACATCACCGTACTAACCACTACACCACCGTACTAACCACTACACCACCGTACTAACCACTACACCACCATACTAACCACTACACCACCATACTAACCACTACACCACTGTGCTGACTACTACTGAAGGTAGTGTTACAGATTACCTGTACACAGGTAGGTGAAGGTAGCGTTAGGAGTCTTACCCAATAACTTTTATTGGTATAGTGTAAGATGGTTACCCAGGTGGGGATTAGATGGAGGGCAGCAGTATAACTCACTACACTAAACCAACCACATCAAAATCATATACTGTAATTATCTGTGTACGTTAATATTGTAATTTTTATGTTAATTCTATTCAAACGTAATGGGAACATAAATTGTTTCACAATTTGAATGAATACATTTGAATTCATTAGTTAAGTAATTAACTTGTTAAGATGTAAACAAGATGTAAACAATTAAGCCATTCAAAGAGGTTTAATATGAATTGCGACAGTCTAGAGAAGCTTACTGAGCCTGCTTACAGTGCTGGAGACAGGAACTGAACGTCCGAAAGAGCTAATGCTTCTAAAAGTGACCTCACAGTAAAGTGTCACACAAAATAGTTACATATTTATAAAAAGTCCATCCATGGTGGAGCAGTACATCAAACTATTTTGCAGTATAGACTATACCGCCAAAAGTATTCACTCATCCATCCAAATCACTGAGTTCAGGTGTTCCAGTCACTTTCATGGCCACAGGTGTATAAAACCAAGCACATAGTCATGCAGACTGCTTCTACACACATTAGTAAAGAATGGGTCACTCCCAGGAGCTCAGTGAACTCCAGCGTGGTACCGTGATAGGACACCACCTGTGGAACAAGTCCAGTGGTGAAGTTTCCTCACTACTAAATACTCCACAGTGGACTGTCAGTGGTGTTAGAACAAAGTGGAAGTGATTGGGAACCACAGCAGCTTAGCCACCAAGTGGTAGAACACGTACAATGACAAAGCGGGTCAGCGGATGCTGAGGAGCATAGAGCACAGAGGTCACCAACTTTCTACAGAGTCAATCACTACAGACCTCCAAACTTCATGTGACCTTCAGATCAGCTCAAGAACAGAGCGTAGAGAGAATGGGTTTCCATGGCCGAGCAGCTGCATCCACGCCTCACCAAGCGCAATGCAAAGCGTTGGATGCAGTGGTGGTTGGCAAGACTCTCTACAACGAACCATCTGACACATCAAAACACTGTGAACGACTTTATTGAATTAAATTATTCAATATTTTTTAAATTAACGACTGATGATTATGACTATTAAATTAGGGAGACATCCTTTAATTCTCAATGTTTTTATAGCTCCGTTCAACATTCTGGACACACCGAACCTTTTTATTAAACGCTTAATTAGAGAGTTGTGAATTTCCACTGTGACTAGCACATTCAAATCACTGTATCCACTTGTCTGCAACCAGCTGCACCGATTCCAAATTACTGAGTGTTGGTGTAGTTGTTTCAAGGCTATGAACAATTTAGCAGGGATCCATCGTTGGAGAGAAAAAAACAAGCAACGGCAACTTTACAGGAGAGGCCAAAACCTTCTTTACTTTCAATGTAAGTCAATGGAACCAGAATTTTTCTATTGGTCCATTCATCATGAAATTGGCAGACGATGTAAACGGCAGCTTCTGTGTTTGAATAAGGTAGGAAAATAAAAATCAACCAAAATAGAGATACATGTGGTGTTGGTACTCGGACTCCCTGTTTTTTTTTTTAAATACATGAGAGGTTTGTAGTTTCTGGATGTCATTTGTTATACATGAAATAACTTGACACGCTCACTGAGCAGCGAAAAACATTCCCCATTTGAACAGTGCACAGTGAGTTCCTATGGATTTGCCTCCCTGTCAAAGTAATTACACTGGAGGACTGCACCGATAACAAGGTGCTCATCAGCCGCTCCTGCTTTGCTGACAGCTGCCAAAAATTAAAAGTGTAATTACGGGAGCAGGGAATGTTTTGGATGTGCTCCCTTTTTACCTCCAGCGTTTTCATTTATTAATTCCCCGACGTCGATAAACACAACAATTGCTGCGAGCAAATTAGCAAAGTCATTTATCTGGCGCTGGCTACACGAGGGGAATAATCTCCGGCACTCTATCTCCTCCTCTATCGGCACATCAGATCAGGTTCCGTGACATGCGCTAGGTGGGATTCAGCTCCAGCCTCGTGTCGGGGGGGGGATTCATTTCATCTTCCTCAGCGTGTAATTTTTACCGCACGTCCATCAGTCCGGTGCATAAGCGCGCCGGCGTGATCAACCTTGCTGTCGCATGCCATATGACAGCTCAACGGCACCGCAAGGCAAGTTCCATCTGTGATTGGGAAATTGCTGAACAGCAAAAAATAAATAAATAAATATATAAATATATAAAAATAAAAAATATATTTTTTTTTATTTTTTTGCTGTTCAGCAATACATACATATATATATATATATATATATATATATATATATATATATATATATATATATATATATATAATAAATAAATAAATAAATAATGGGGCTCCGGAAAGAGACGCCTCATACCGTACCTTGCTCCACGTGAAAGAGGATGAGCCGGGCTAAGGTGACTTTGAGGATAGACTCGCCGTGACCGGTGCAGGACACTGCGCCACTCTTATTGTCTGCATATCCACCTGATCCTTATCACACAGAGGAGACAGCACAATAATACCCAGCCTTAATCTATGGGACCTCAAGAGAAAGCTCTCTGCCAAGCGAGTATCGATCAAAACTGCGCTCGTCTCGCGGAGGAAACTGTGATATTTCATGTCAGCACTTAGCCAAACATTGCAGCTTTGAATTGACATCACTTTAAAACACAAAGACTGATTTGCCGGATGCGGCGCTGGAGCTGGATTAGTTCTGTAATTTGCAAAAGATTTGACTGAAACATTCAGAAACGTGTTGTCATATTACTACAGGCAGCTCAGACCGAAAGGTCAGCATTTAATAAGAATGACAACACAGTGCACGGCCGTAGCCTGTAACAAGTTTTCTGTTCACGTTTCCTTGAAAAGAGCCCTTATTACCAAGGGAATTGAATGTTCAGTCAATTACAGAAGGTCACACACTTCAGAATTATTACTGTCAGCCTGTGACAATTTTACATATTGCTCCTTTAATGCATACACTGGCATACTTAACTATTACATGATGTACACTATATTGCCAAAAGTGTTCACTCATTCATCAAATCACTGAATTCAGGTTTCCTGAATCATTTTCATGGACACAGGTGTATAAAACCAAGCACCTAGTCATGCAGACTGCTTCTACACACATTAGTGAAAGAGTGGGTCTCTCTCAGGAGCTCAGTGAACTCCAGCGTGGTACCGTAAGAGGACGCCACCTGTGTAACAAGTCCAGTCGTGAAGTTTCCTCACTACTAAATATTCCACAGTGGACTGTCAGTGGTGTTAGAACAAAGTGGAAGTGATTGGGAACGACAGCAACTCAGCCACCAAGTGGTAGAACACGTACAATGACAGAGCGGGTCAGTGGATGCTGAGGAGCATAGTGCACAGAGACCACCAACTTTCTACAGAGTCAATCACTACAGACCTCCAAACTTCATGTGGTCTTCAGATCAGCTCAAGAACAGAGCGTAGAGAGCTTCATGGAATGAGTTTTCATGGCCCAGCAGCTGCATCCAAGCCTTACATCACCAAACGCAGTGCAGAGTGTGGGATGCAGTGGTGTAAAGCACGCCGCCACTGGACTCTAGAGAGTTCTCTGGAGTAACCAATCACGCTTTGTTTGGCAGTCTGATGGTCGAGTATGGGTTTGGCGGTTGCCAGGAGAACGGTACTTGTCTGACTTCATTGTGCTGAGTGTAAGGTTTGGTGGAGGGGGGTTGTTTTTCAGGAGTTTTTCAGGGTTTCAGACCCTTAGTTCCAGTGAAAGGAACTCTTAATGCTTCAGCAGACCAATTTCATGCTCTTTGTGGGGCCAGTTTGGGAACGACGCCTTCCTGTTCCAACATGACTGCCCACCAGTGCACAAAGCAGCTCCATAAAGACATGGAGGAGGGAGTTTGGTGTGTCCTTACCTCAACCTGATAGAACACCTTTGGGATGAATTAGAGTGGAGACTGCGAGCCAGACCTTCTCATCCAACATCAGTCTGACCTCATCAATGTGCTTCTGGAAGAACAGTCAAACATTCCCATAAACACACTCCTAAACCGTGTGGAGAGCCTTCCCAGAAGAGCTGAAGCTGTTACAGCTGCAAAGGTTGGGCCAACATTGTATTTAACTAAATGGATTAAGAATGGGATGTCGCTCAAGTTCATATGTGTGAAGACAGACGAGCGAACACTTTTGGCAATAGCTGTATTTGGGAAATATCATGATACTGTATTAATACTGCTCAGCAATAAGGGTACTTACCTATAATTGGAGAATCTCCGACTCGTCCCACCATTTTGTTCCTGATTCCTCCCGTTGAAGTTGCGCAGGCGACATTGCCGAAGGAATCCAGCGCCACAGCTCCGACTGTGTCATGGCCCCTGCATAATTGCAGAAGTTTGGCAAGTTGGAATAAGTAGATGTCAGATTTCCTTTCAGATCTGTAATGTATGCTATTTTCGCGAGGCATTAGCAAAGTCCGCTGAAGAGGGTGAATTATTAATCGTCCTTTCATTCAAATGCACCTCCTTTGTACTTCACAGAGATTTCTCCTCCATAACCTGCCAAGCCTGGTCCATTTATAATCTAGCAGGATATAAAAATACAAGGTTTATTATCCTTCTAGCTGAGCCTTTGTGCGTCGTCTTCTTGTTCTTATTTCTGGAATCCAGAAAAGCACACTGTAGGTATACGAGAGATAAAACTACTAGTATTTTCACGAGTGCTCTTGACACGGGCAGCATACCTGAAAATGACCCATCATCATCTGTCAACAAAGGACAAGGGAATAAGTGCCGCACAGTCATACAGTCTGTTCTCCTGCTGCGTTTACATCAAACCAGAGCACTACAGAGGAGCTCGGCACATTCTAGCACCACCAGAACACCCAGACACCTTCAGTGGGAAACCATCAGGGTCTTTAGAGCAGGCCTAATGATTTCCGTTTAACACAAAATAATAAGATTTGATTAGAAACTGAAGCGTTACAATCTTGAAACTGATTTTTTTAGTAGTATCTACATATAAGCAGCCAAGTACTCATTGGTGGACTGAAGTGTCAATAACTGGAAACATAATTAGCCCTTTAATGTCCCTGCCAAGAAAAAAAAAGCAATGGAAATATTTATTTTTGTACTTTTTATTAGCTTCGGTCATTTCTAATAATTCTAATTACATTAGCTTAGCATAGTCACCTTCAGCATAAAGAAACAATTAGAACATTGGTAATTCATTTTACTTGCAAAATTATTCAGCCCTATTAGACCTATTTATGTTTTATCAAAACCTTTAAAACTATAACAAGCTGAAAAAATATGCTTACCTTCCACAAACAATCCACATGTGTGGAGTGATGTACTTGTTGCTTTATCTATTTAACATACCTCGACCGATTGGTAGACATGGCACAATCATGTTAAGTTCAACACCTTCTTCTTTAAAGGGAACCCCGGCTGGTAACACTTATAAACCTTAATATGTTGTAATGACTCTAAATTATTAAGTTGTGCTGCAAAAATATCACAAAAGTATCAGATTTATTAAGAAATTAACGCTTTTATTCTAAATATTTAACATATGGGCGCAGCCATTATTACTGACACGCAATGCCTGCTGGGTAGATGAGGTCAGATGGTTTCAGTGGTAATCTGGACTGTGGTGTGAAGGAGTGAATGTTAGTTACTATCCCAGCTTAAAGAAAACCATGTACATTGTGTTGTTGATGTTGTTTCAGTGAAAGGCAGTGAAAGACTGATATTAGTCTAAACAGCTTCACAAACATAAACAAGGAGAATAGTTAGTGAAGCAGCGTGTGGACCAACACAGCTACCCAAAGACCCCCGCTCTGCTCTCCTCACTTCAGTCTGGATGAGTTTGAGTGGTTCAGTAGACCACCACTGGTGAGAGACTTGACGGAGGCTGTTGGTTTGAAGCGTAGACTAAAACACAATGCAGTGCCACAGTTTCAGTAGATTTCAGTATATTTACTGTTTAAATGCTGAACTGAATGAATTATTTATGAAGCTCCAAATAATTTTTTTGTCCTTACGTCAAGTAAAAACAAGCTCTACATTTAAAAAAAAGTGCATCTTAAAGTGTTTATTTATAGAGAAAGTAAATAAAACGTGTGTCTTCTTGTTAACTCAGCTTCACAGATGAACATGGTTGTACAGAGCGGTGTTCTCCAAAACTAGACGAGCAGGTTCATTCCAGAACCGTTCCTGTTAAACACTCAGTTTTCTCTGTTCACTTTTCTGTTTTTAGAGCTCCTTATTCTTTCTGACTCGCTTTAGTCTCCGACTGCTGCTCCTCGCTTTGTACATCGCCTGTGTGCGGGCGCCTCACACCCCAATGTGCACAGATCTGATTGGCTGAGGAGCCTTCTGGGATCTTACAGCGCGCATGATTGGTCTGTGAGTTCACGGCGCTGTAAAGCCCGTATACCGTAAAGACAAGAAAAGCTCCACCTCTTGAAATAAACACAGTCTAAATTCAATCATTATCAATAGTTTATCAGTTTGGGTCCGCATTGGACAATGCCTGGGTCCGGATCTGGACCGCGGTCTGCCTATTAGTGACCCCTGGTCTATAGTGAGTACACACCTGGATATCCTAAAAACCTGAAAACAAACCAGTTACAAATGTAGAAATGCAAATATTCCATTTTAACATTCCTCTCCTGGATGTGGAGCATCTAAGATCTTTTCTTATTTTGAAACCATACAGTGTGTTCTGTAAGTAACTGGAAAGTAATACAGTCTTCCTTGTATTGACTGTGTATTTCAGCACATGGGATTTGCAATGAAACAATAACTGTGAGGTTAAATGTTTCGAACGCTCTGCAATCAATCACTGTCTGAAGTTTCGCAATGCAGTTTCAGGGGACTTTTTGCCTTCGGTCTTGTCTCCACTATGAGAAATGCATCCTCACCGGAGTCCAGGTTGGGTGATTGACTTGGACAGTCAAGCGCAGTTCTCTTTTTGGCCCTGAGCAACTCCATACAGGTGGTGCAGCATGCCTTGAGTCATTGTTTCGCTTCAAGGTGAAGCATCATCCATTGAGCTTTGCAGTTAAGGCACTTCTATACACTTCGTGTATAGAATTCAGTTGTCAGCAGTTGCAACTTCTACAAAGATGACCAAACTTGTTCTGCTGGCAGCCACACATGCCCGGTATACATGTATTTTCACTCTGAATAAGACTTTCAATTCTGAGGACGAGTCAGTTTGGTTTTGTGGTAAACTCCTGTAAAACAAATTGCAACACCTAGAATTTAGTGGCTTCAGGTCACAGCATTTGAGCATGGGCGTGTGCACAAGTCCCACCCCTTACTATCATGGTTACACCCTTAATGCAAACCTGCCAACCTTTACGCATTCTGTGTAGCAGATACGCAAATAAACATCAAACTACGCTGCTACAAGTTGACACTTCAAAATACGTGAAAAGTAATTGATGGCTTTGAGTTCAACTGTCTGTGCATTCGCACACCAGGCAACTCGCCTATGAGGGTAACGACACTGGGCAGCAACCTGTAGGGAAAAGAAAACTTCGACCAATCATAGCGCTAGTTTAAACTCTTCAAATAGGCTACGAGCGGAGAGCAGGGCAGCCGTCAAAAATAAAGTAACTAAATTGGTTTTTATCCCTCTCAGTCCATCTTCACACTGTGACTGGTTTTAAAGGGAGGACGGAGCTAATCGCAGTTTCAGAGGTGCAGTAACTTCGTCTTTCGCCGACAGAATGAAGAGGGAGACCAGACAGACTTTCAAACTTGTTTAATTGCGGTACCGTCTTAGCTCTGATCAGGAGCTGTTCAGGATCTGGTCTGAAGCTGGTCTGGTCGTAAGGTATCTTATAGGGGCTGGCCTTCCATTGCCCTCGGGTCACATGGGCTCCTCCTGGCCATGTCGTAACCTTCCTGCGGTTCCGGGCCGTCTCTGGGCCAGTTGTTATCTCCTGGTGGAGAGGCTCTTGAGCCCTGTGGTGTCTAAAGATAACATCGCAGGGTCTGGCTCTCGAGCTTCAAATTGCCTGTCATAAAGGCTTCCCATTGTCGGGGACAATAAAACCAGGATGTTCTCGTACTCTTCTGGCCACATGTCTTTAACAAACGCTATAGTGTGTTTTTCCCAAAATATAATCCAAATAAGATTAATATAAGCTAAAAGTTATAGAAAGAAAAAGATACAACAGAGGTAACTGGCTGGGTGTGGGAATTGAGAATTGTCAATGTTAAAACTAGGCGGTCAAATATTCCTCCCGCAAGCGTAAACGTGAAGCTTGTGAGCGCAGAAAGAAGTCCTGTGTGCGTGTTTATCATCATACCCTGCTCAAACCACCTTCTTCATTCTCAATTTGATAGCTGTCCTCGCGCGCCATGTGAATCCCCTTCGACTGCTTTCTGTGCCCGAGTGAATTTCTTTGTGCTCGAGTGTTGGATTGGGGTGGTTTTGTTTTTATGAGCATGTATTCACTGATTCCCGTTGCCCACTTGCCGGTCCCCCCATCAACTTTAAACTCTGGTTAAGTCAGCCGCCTATCGCCAATACGCAGTTAAACTAGCCGCATGTGAACTGTGTGAGTTGGTATATACACGAGTTGGTATAAGTCATTGCACATGCAGACCTTAGAAAAGCTTTATAAAACAACAATTTCTAATAGGTAGTCCATAAAGTCAACAGATATCAGTTCAGGGTCTAGAATACTAGGTACATATGATTTATGAAGTGTACAGTTTTTAAGTAAATGGCATCCAATATCAATATATTTAGTGATAATTGTAATTTAACACATTAAATGGCATTGAATGTTCATAATAATAACAGATATCAGTCCAGTATTTATTCAGGCAATGGTTAATATTGATATTAATCACATACTCTTGACTTTTTTGTTGCCAGAAGGTTCCAGAGTGACTGGGCATAACTACATTGAAATATTCTCTGTTCATTGGCTGCAGGATTATTCTAATCAATTAATGTACATTTCCTCTGTCATTAGGTATTATGATTATTTATGCTGCAAGGTTTTGTCATTGAGAGTGATATTATTGTATCATCCTGAAAGAACAGTTAATATCTTCTAGAAAGTAGACGTTTATTGTTATTTATAATGTTCAATGTATTTAAGACACATAATATGCCAATACAGTTTTCAAGTATGTTTAAGTTTAAATTCTGTTTAAGGGACATATTTTATATTTTATTTTAGGGATTTTCAGTTACCATATGCCAAATGTCTTGGTATAAAAAAAATATTGGAACATGTTCCAAAATTTGAAGTGTATGAAAGCACGGAAAACTGAAATATATACCTTTTCATTAAATAAGTTCTTGTTTTCTCATTGTATGCTGAATAACTAGACATGGTGGTAAAATAAGTGGGTACTATGTGCTTAGTAATAAGTTGAGATGAGTGAGCATCTCAATCAATACTGATCAGCACATGTACCTGAGCTCGGGCTGCGCCATGCCGTGATGTGTTGCGCCACCACACCGCAAGAAGTTACTACTTAAAAAACATTTTATTTCAGACCCTGATGAATCTTCAGTTGTCTGAATGTCTTAGAACCATGTGGGATATTTCATGTACACTCATACCAAGAAGGAGTTGTTGGAATCAAATGAAACCATACAAGCGAAAGGAGGTTCTAGTACCCTGTGGGGTGGATACAAGATGAGATACGGATACAGGGTCCATACAGCATCCTGCGGTACATTTACCCACAGATGTTGCAGCTGGGCCTGTAGATCCTGCACACTTGTAGCTTGCCAAGCTGGTCCCATAAACATTGGATTAATGATAAATCTGGCGAGTGGGCAGGACATGGAAGCGTTGGGATCTGGTGAAGACATTCTTGGGAGACCCTTGCTGTGTGTGGAACATTATCTTGCTGAACAATGCCAGTTGAAAGTTCTGCCATACAGAAGCAATGTAGCCGCAGGATGTCGCTGGGCTGTTAGTGACCCTCATATCACTATTAGTGGTGACCAACTGCGATGGCTCTCGAGATCATCATACCAGCAGGTGGGTCACACAGCAAAGGCAGGACTGGACCACTCTCAATGAGGCCCCCAGACTCGAACCCGACCATCTCCAGATCCCAAACAGAACCTGGACTTGTGGCTAAAGATGATATGTTTCCAGGTAACTGTTGGAGCTGCTCATGTTTGTCGACAGATTGAACGATCCCTCTTTACTGTTGGCCTGTTCACCATGTGTGCGTGCCCTCAAGCTCCCAACATCTCCTAACAGCTTAGTCACAATGGACCAGATGGTGGGCAATTTGCCAAAATGACCACCCTGTTTCTCTCAGCCCAGTGATTTGCCTCTCAAAGTCTGTCAACTGAACACAAAGTCTTTGAGTGTGTCGTAGAGGCAGCACGTCTAGAAGTCAATGATCTCTCACCAAGAGGTACATGACCCAAAAGTAGCCTCTGAGAGACTCTTAAGAGAGCAGTGGGGAAAGCAAGCCCACATTTCTATCTGGGTCTGTTATTGCTTTTGATATTTAGAGTAATTCTAGCAAACAGTACCCTGATTTACCAGTAGTTTGCATGTCCTTGTGAGCCTTACTTGCTACTTTCAAGCTCACGTATTCATTGATTTTGGACTTTCACATACCTGTGACTACACTGTGGTCATCTATGGATTGCCAAGTTGTTTGTGACTGCTATGCTGTAATATCGCCAACCTCACAGGTATTGAAGTACAGCATCAAAACCCTCAAAATGTGCCACCCTTCGATTCCTCTGCTGTAGTTAATGCATCGCAAGATAAGCGTGTGTTATGACGAAGCAGCATGAAGGACAATTCAAGGAGAAAGTGGGAAGCAGAATGCTCTCTGGGAGAAGCCGGAGAGCAAACAAACTCCTCAAGAAGAATATTTGTCTGAACCAGGTGGCGAGGAATCACTTGTCAGGCTTCCGAAGCGGAGCATCAATCACGTTTGACAGGCGCTTGATTGCTCTTTTAAATCACCAGTGATGGCAGGACCTAGCTCAGCGGCTCAGGTAAGAACCGCATTTAAAAGCTGCCTGATGACGGACTGTATTTCACACTTCGAAGCAATCGTGGAATTATGCAGTAAATCTTTTAATATCCATAAACAACCTAATGGGCCATGCAGACATTCGGATTACAAAGCTGTTCCTCATCTGGCCTGGGCCACAGGTGGTCCGATTTTATTCGAAGCTGCAAACCGCCAGTGCATCACAGTGCAGATGTGCAGACGCACACACTTACACCTGGGGCAATTTAGTATCTCCGTGCTTGACTGCATGTCTTTCGACTGGGGGAGTAACTCCAGAGCAATCCCACGCAGACACAGGGACAACAAGCAAACTCCAGAAAGGACCCTGTTCACCCGGCAGGGGAAATCGAACCCAGGCCCTTCAAATATGCAAATATGGAAATTCACTTTAGTTCACTACTAAATATAGCCATGAGTTCTATTGATGACTTGGACTATGACTGGTGGACAGTCAATGTGTGTCGCTCCACAGCAAAGGCAGGACTGGACCACTCTCAATGAGACCTCTAGACTCAAACCCGACCAGCGTCAGATCCCAAACGGTACCTGGACTTGTGCCTAAAGACGATACGTTTCCAGGTAACTGTGGGAGCAGCTCATGTTTGACGACAGATCAAATGAAAATCAATCCCTCTTTACTGCTGGCCTGTTCACCATGTGTGCATAGAAATTCACTTAGTTCACTACTAAACATAGCCATGAGTTCTACTGATGCCTTGGACTATGATTGGTGGACAGTTCTTGACGGTTCTCCAATCTCCTTCTAGGTTCAGAAACATATTGGACTCATATGAACCCAATTTCAGTCATTACAGCTTCTCCATAGTTGTTTCTTTGCTTGAAGCAGGCCAATAATTTGATTCTATTGAAAGACCTTCTTAAGAAACAAATGTGGCTCACTGCATTTGTTAGGCTTCAAAACATTGTTGCCAACTGAAATTGATTGATCAATCAGATTTGCGATCTCTTGTGGTTCAAACGTTATCAACACAGAAAACTGCAACAACATTGAACAACATGTGCCGTGTGCTGAACACAGATCTGAAGCACCAGAGACAGTAGACTGAACATGTTGTTCAATTTGTTTGTTGTTGCAACTTAATGTTAAAGAGATATTGCAAATCTGATTGCATCAATCGATTTCTGAGACAATTCTGGTCTTCTTTGATCTTCAACATCACCACCCTTCAACTGGAAAAACTTGCCCTTGATCCAATATGGTGGCTTTCAAGATGGCAGCCAAGCTCGGAACATAGCCTAAAAGGTTGGCCCCCTCACCCATTACTTGCTGGGGTACTCAGATACGTCATTCTCCCTTTAATTTCTGAAATAAAAGGGTGTCCAGAGACTGTTCACTATATTTATATATTTTATATATAAAAAGGTCACACTTTAATATTTCGTTGGACTGCTTTTAGCTTCCACAAGCTTCTGCAATGTCCCCCATTAATCTTTCCAAAGATCTTGTATTGATGATGGAAGATTTGGACCACTGCCTTCTCAATTCCCCCAGATTCTCAATGGGGTTCAGATCTGGCCAATCCACTTGTCTCATGATCCCTGGACCACTCTTTTACAATTCGAGCCCAATGATTCTTGGCGTTGTCACCTTGGAATATGCCCGTACCATCAGGGAATAACAAATCCATTGATGGAACAACCTGGTCGTTCAGTATATTCAGGTAGTCAGCTGACCTCATTGTTTGAGCACAAACTGTTGCTGAACCTAGACCTGACCAACTGCAGCAACCCCAGATCATAGCACTGCCCCCCCACAGGCTTGTGGGTGCATCACTTCAGCCTCCGTTCTTCTTACCCTAATGCACCCATCACTCTGGAACAGGGTAAATCTGGACTCATCAGACCACATGACCTTCTTCTATTGCTCCAGTCCAATCCTTATGCTCCCTAGCAAATAGAAGCCATTTTTTCTGGTTAGCCTCACTGACCAGTGGCTTTCTTAAGGCTACACAGCTGTTTAGTCCCAATCCCCTGAGTTCCCTTCATACTCTGTGTGTGGAAACGCACTAACTTTCACTGGTAAACATATCCCTGAGATCTGCTGCTGTTTCTCTACAAACTGATTTCACCTAACGTTTATGTGATTTCCCCACAGTCCTTCCACTAAGCTGATTTTAGTGGTTTCAGCAATCTCCTTAGATGTTTTTTCTGCTTGATGCCAATAATTTGATCCTTCTAAAACAGATTAACATATTTTCCACGTCCACAAGAGGTGTCTTTCCACATGGTTGTTTAACAAATGAGAAGCTACTCACTGCATCAGTTAGGGTTAACTGACTTGTTGCCAGCTGAAACATAATCACCCATGCAATAATTATCCAATGGGAGGCTCTTACCTACTTGCTTAGTTAACTCCAGGTGGTGACCTTTTTTTGGCCAGACAGTAAATATAGCTTGAGACCAAACTCAAGCACTACAACACTACAAGTATACTTACTTATGGCGGCCAAATAAACATCTTACATTTTTTCATGTTGATATTTTTGCTGATTATTCTAAAATTATTTATATACTATGTTTATATATGTATATATGTTTTGTTTATAATATATTTCAGCAGCTAAAAAGACCATTATATTTAATCCTATTATGGTTTAATCCCAAAACACGACTCTCCGAACAATGGCTACTATTCTATTCTGATATAGTCTCTCTTAAACTGACTACTGCAATGATTAATAAAGCCAAAACAGCTACATTTGTGGGGTGGGATATTATCAGATCAGCCCTTAAGGACTTGCTTTTAAGCCAATATCAGACACTCACCTTGTACACTTCTCTTCCTATTTGGTGTGACAGTGAAAGGAATGTTTTATATTTTATATGTGGACTTTTTTTCTTTTCTGTGTTCAATTGCAAACTTTATACATGTGTAAAAACTGTATTTATATATTGGAGAGCATACACACACACACACACACACACACACACACACACACACACACACACACACACACACACACATATATATATATATATATATATATATATATATTTATATATATAAATGTAATTAAAATAAAATAATTTAAATATGACTATATATTAGGATAGATGTCATGTATTTTTTAAATTGTTATTTCAGATTTGGAAACAACAAATGCATGTCAATGATTTTTATTATACTATTATATTGTTTTTGGGCTCTCCAGTTTTACTCTATTTAAAGGAGAATAGAAATTAAAATCTCAGCAATCCCACCCCGGTAATAAAAAACTAAAACATTATATATATATATATATATATATATATATATATATATATATATATATATATATATATATATATATATATATATATATAATTCTACACAAAATGACCAGTTATTGGAATTTTTATCCCCCATTAAAAATCAGTATGAGCTATATAATTTTTTAATACTACTCAGGTCCTACTAATCACACTAATGTTTACTCTACTGAACTATCGGCAAGCACAGCACAGTGTATTTGACTCCACTTTCCGACCTCGGAAGCAGAGCAGCGACTTTAATTATAACTGCATTTAAATCAGTGTGTGTTTTAATTCGGCTCCGTGCCCTCCGCGAGCGCTGTCACGTGCGGGCTGCTGTTATATACGAGCGGGGTCAGGCAGACTGGGCAGTGGGAGCTGCTGTATAATCATCCTAAATGAAGGGTTTGAGGGTAATTGCGTTCCAAGGGCTCGGCATAAAAGAGCTCACTGACAGTGGTGTGGCTGAGCGCGCGGAGGCCATCAATAATGAAGGTGCGGCTGAGGGGTAGGATGAAAGGCCGTAGCTCAGCCAGCTGTCACTTAGCACCCCCACGGCACTATTTTTACCTGCTCCCAGCGGGGCTGGGGTTACACCTTGCCTGGGCCTGGCCTCCCCCCTCACTCCTTAGCTCGTGGCCCAGGGAAGCAGAGGTGACAGGCTGGAGCGATTCTGCTGCTGGAGCGGCTGTAGTGCCTGCAGGCCGCTGGGAAAGCCTTGAGCCCCAGCACAGGTGCAGCGCTCTGCTCTGAGGCGGAACAGGGCCACTGGGCCTCTCTTAGGCCATTCACTTCTGAACGAGCCTACACGCTGCAGGCCGGCTGACCACAGAGCCATACAAGGGGCCCTAAAGCAACTCTCTGTGAATAAAAGAGGAAGTGCATATGAAAGAATCTAAATGGAGCAGGTGAAGGAAGTAGGGCTATTTCAAACAAACAAAGCCTCTAACAGGGCTAAGAATAAAGATACAGCACTGTATGATAAACTGAGCTGACCTGTTATACTAACTGAACAAAGTTGTTTTATATATATATTGTTATATCCATCATCTGCCGCCTAATCACACTAGTCTTGGTCATGGGGGGCTGGAGCCAATCCCAGCATCATCGGGCGAAGGCGGGGTACACTATATATATGTAATAAGAATAAAGAATAAAAATAAGAATAAAGATACAGCACTGTATGATTAACCAAGCTGTCCTGTTATACTAAATGAACAAAGTTGGTTTAAAAACATTATTTCTCAGAAACTAGAACAAATAATTACAGAATGAAAAAAAAACACACACACACACACACATATATATATATATATATATATATATATATATATATATATATATATATATATATATATATATATATATATATAAGAATAAAAATAAGAATAAAGATACAGCACTGTATGATTAACCGAGCTGTCCTGTTATACTAAATGAACAAAGTTGGTTTAAAAACATTATTTCTCAGAAACTAGAACAAATAATTACAGAATGAAAAAAAAAAACAATAAAAAAACACACACATTATATATATATATATATATATATATATATATATATATATATATATATAAAATGCAGGCTAAATATTATTATGAATATGATCTTGTTTTTGTTGAATTATAAAACATATAGCTGTAATTATAAGATTTAATTATAAGCCATATTCAAGGTGGTCTTAAAATACTAAATCTATGCACAGTGATGCACAGTGTGATTCAAAATCATTCCCAGAGAACAGAACTATCCTCAATATGATCTCCTCTTAATATGAATTATTATTTCTCCTCATCATAATTCAGTTCTATTTAAAATCACACTTATTACCCATTCAATGTTCATTATTTTATTTTTGGTGGTACGGTCGTAGATTTACATGCTTCGAATTTTCTCAAAACTTGCTTGTTTTCCCTTATACTGTACATCTGTATTGACCCTCTGTATGAAACTTAGCTCCTGTGTTTTTAAGCCCCGCCTCCTTACAAGCCCAGTGTGGTCTGATTGGTCAGCTCACCCATTGTCTTCTTATTGTTCAACTGCCAAAGCAGCATCCCGCTACAAGTTCTGCCCCAATGCTGTGGTGGCAGTCCTTACAATGGTGTTGGTTCCACTGTCTCACTTAGAGTCAGAGTCAGATCTTGAAAGTCAGGCAGTACAACTTGGTGAACCTGATCCACCTTCACACGTTTCAGAGTGGTCAGTTTTTACTGTTGTATCTCGCTGTGTGTTGTGTGAGGAGGTGCCAAGCTAGCCAGTAGGTGGGCAACAAGGATTGTGTTACAAGGTGATGTCAGCTTGTATCAGAGAAAAGGGCTCCAATGAGGAATTTCAAGGAGCTGAGAAAAGAGGTTCTCGCTCTGGCGTGCACGTTTACATGCACAAAAAGCTACAACACGCTAACAGAAACACAACAATCCGAACAATCCGAAGTCATTTCCTCCTATGACTGAAATTTGTCTCTTGAAGAACAACTCATGGATTTTCTCTCTTTAAACAAAAGTTGAATAATATTTACATAAGATCTTATCATTCTCTTATGCAGCCCTCCTCTATATCTCAGTACACTATCGGCACAGAAGTAAGAACTAAGGATGTTCTTATTTGTCTCCAGAACGTCTTACAATTAAGAGCTTATGTTAAGCTGGGCTTCTCTCCTTAAGGGGGGTTTAAGAGAACGCAGCAACACTGAGATCTGCTTTATTTCTCCCGAGACAAATTAAAGTTGGAAGTAAGAAAGATCTTTCCTTTCAGTTGTTGTACTTTAACTGAATTGCATTACCACGACTGCCTGAAGGATAGGGATCCTAACCTCCAACTGCTCCCCGGGGGCCCACCGCTGCCCACCGCTCTGGGCACGTGTGCTCACTGCCCCCTAGTGTGTATGTTCACTAGTGTGTGTAAATGTGGGTGTTTCACTGCACGGATGGGTTCAATGCGGAGGTCACATGGCTGATTCGAGGTCTGTTCTGTTCTTAATTGAATAGTTAATTTATAACCGTTGTTTATACTTTTGTAACAATTCTGCATATAAGAGCTTATATAGAATCATATAGGAATTTAGAATACTAGACAATGTTATTGTAAAGTGATTTATTTTTCTCTAGTAAAGATGGTATTGATCATATTATAGCACTGATATAATGTGATGCCCAAGCGGTCCAGTATAGTTTCCTCCAAGTTCAACATACCTTCGCCAACTTGGGGTTTGGGTGGTAGTGTCACAACTGCCTCTACTCATATAAGGCAGGGTAAATATTATTATGCATATGATCATGTTTTTGTTGAATTATAAAACATATAGCTGTGATTATAAGATCTAATTGGCAAAGCCATATTCAAGGTAGGTGTAAAATACTAAATCTATGCACAGTGATGCACATTATATATATATATATATATATATATATATATATATATATATATATATATATATATATATATATATATATATATATATAAAACTAAATTAGAAGTTGGTCTATGTGGGAGTAAACCGCTTGATAAGCTCCAGAAGAGCCACATCTGAAAAGTATCTACTAGGAACAGCAGAGCGTGGATCCAGGTGGAATATTAAGCAGCAGAATGAACGTCTTCTACAGCCGAGAAGATCTGCTTATCTAGAACTATAAACTCAATCACTCTGGCTGTGGTTCTTTAGCTCTCTGGCTGTTTCTGCTGCTGTTCTGTTCGTACCGGTCAGATCTGGTCTGTATGGTGTTCTGGGTTGTTTGTTTTGTGTTAGCTGTGCGTGCTAGCTCTGCTGTTTACTGATACTCACTGTGTTCAGACACGATTTTACAGATTTTACAAACTGCCCTGGTTGAGAGTCACATACACAGACAGACTACATGTTTTTTATCTGCACATGCGGGTGAACGTCGTAACCTGTTCTCACGAAGCCACCGCTTTAGTCAGTCTGTGGAAAATGAAAGGGTATGTATTTCCACCTAGTGGTTCAGATAGGAATTGCAGGGAGCTGGCTGGAGGGCTCCTCTTCCTGGATGAAACGCTAGCTGGAAAAACAGAAATTAGGCTAATTTGTTTAACGTCATTGATCAGCTCTCGGTATCGGCTAAATTGGAGAAATATTGGCCGATCACTAATACATATTTTGATTAAAAATCTGCCGATACTGATACATGGCCGATTAATCTATCCATCTCTAATATATATATATATATATATATATATATATATATATATATATATATATATATATATATATATATATATATATAAACAGGCATTTGGTCAGACAGTCACTTTTTTCAAACCATACCGACAAGCTACAGTCAAAGGTCAAGCTCTGTTTTCTATACAGGAATCGTTCCTCGTTCACCTGTGCCGCCAAGATGACTCTGGTACAAATAACTATTCTTGATTCTAGCTTAATTGCGGTGATGCAGTTTACAGACTATAGGTGCTCTTCAGGAGCTGGGTGTTCTTTATCATTCTGCTGTCTGTTTTAAAACCCATCACTGCTTCCTTTGCTCTCTGCTTAATTGGCCCTCATTACATCTACATTTGTGGCATTTCAGCAGATGCTCTTATCCAGAGTGACTTCTAAAAGTGCTTTGTGTTCAGTCAGAGTATTTATCTCTAGTACAAACAGCTTAGAGTCCAAACTACTACATTACCCACTCGTCACAACATATTCATTTACATTCATTTATAAGACTCTTCTAGTACAGACGCCATCCTACATACAAACCCTACTAGAGTCAGTATCTGCTACATAACCCCATGTGTTCCCTTAACTTTCAGGATTATATACACTAACAAACAAACAAACACTTCTGATGGCTCCACTTTATTTCTGTCTGCTGCTGCACACAAGAAAAAACATTGGCTTTTATGGCAATTGATATTGTATTAATTTTATAAAGAACATTTATAATTGATATTTGTTCCAGTCAATTTCTGGTGTTTGTCATTTTTTTGTCATTTTATATAGTGTTCTTTTTTGATTTGTGGTGACTGCTGGTTGCGTGATGCTTTATTGTTGACGATCATCACAACTGCCATCATATATATATATATATATATATATATATATATATATATATATATATATATATATATATATAATCATGATTATATATATATATATATATATATATACAGACACCCTAACAGGCTAAAGGTTTTAGATCACTATATATATATAGGCACATACAGTGCCTTGCAAAAGTATTCGGCCCCCATACCGGGGGTACTTGTTTTCCTTTAGGCAGCAATGATGAGTTGTTTGGGAGTCAGCACCATGATTCCAGCACATAACGCTGCATTTACACTGCTCCATCGCGTAGATGGACGTCAATGCACTCCCCCTCTTCAGCTGGCCGCAGGCGTTCCCTGCGTCGTCCAATGGAATAAGGTATGTGCGTTTCCAGGGGTGACGGGGCAGCGGTGATTAATGCTCGTGTTCAACATCAGCTTTTTCATACCATATTTATATCATTTTATAGATTTGAATCAGATGTGAATATAAAAGAGGGTGTTTTAATATAGTTCTGAATATGGAACGAATATTTTAAACATTGAGGACACTCATCGTGCAAACACCACCCTCTTCTCATTGGACAGACGCATTGCATTTGCCGGATTCATTTGCATAAAGTTCGTCTCGGCTGAACTTTTCGTTGGATCGTACCCCCCGAACTCGACACGCCGGACCCATGATGCACCGCGCGGCCGCGTTTGACGCAACCAATGCATCACAGCGCGTCGATGCAGCGGAGCAGTGTAAATGCAGCCGGAAGAACTGACCTCAGCACACAGTCCTACAGCCCTTTTAAACCTCAATCTGCATTTGTATGTTTAATTTTCTTGATTTTATTCTACTTGCGTATTTCTTATTTCTTTTAAACTGATTTATTTTAATGCTTTGTTTCTTATTTCTTTATTTATGTAAAGCACTTTGAGTTGCCACTGTGTGGTGCTATACAAATAAACTTGCCTTGCCTTATCGCCACTGATTTCCCGGATCGATACGATCCCGATTCACAAGGTCCCAATTCAATTAGATTTTCGATTCGATTCGATTTAATTCAATATGGATTCATTTAGGGATATTTAAGTTACAATAATATGTTTTGTTTGAATATGAAAAGAGATTTTCAGAGAACTAATGTGGTAAAAGTACAAGGAACACTCAACCTACCATTACTAAAAACATTAGTGTTTATATGTTTATGTTCACCGTATTTCACCACACCCACTTTCAAGCGTGTGTTTCTTCCGCTCAGCTAAGCAAAGTGAATACAGTTATATGGGAGGAGACCAGAGAAGCAATAAGAAGTTCGAATGGGACAACACTGTCTCATGCGAGGTTAATAACACAGTGGGTGGGTGATATGAGAAGGTGGTCTAAGGTTAATAACACAGTGGGTGGGTGATATG
Organism: Megaleporinus macrocephalus; assembly: GCA_021613375.1. Lineage (NCBI taxonomy): Eukaryota > Metazoa > Chordata > Actinopteri > Characiformes > Anostomidae > Megaleporinus > Megaleporinus macrocephalus. The sequence goes on along the minus strand of CM038706.1, from coordinate 7,653,140 downwards.
AGAAGGTGGTCTGAGGTTAATAACACAGTGGGTGGGTGATATGAGAAGGTGGTCTGAGGTTACCTATGGAGACATGTTTAATTACTCTGTACTCTCGGAAGGTGTAGATGGTTCGGTAATGAAAAACTATAAAAGTACTGAAGCGTATCAGTACCTGCACAGTGGGAAGGTGGGCGTGTCCTCCTACACACAGACGCTGAGTTTATATTTCTGAAAGCCGGTTAAACCCAAGTCCAGCCAGCTGCCCGAGCCGCTCTGCGTGGGTGTTAGTTACAGTCCAGATAGCCTAGCGCGGTGGACACTGATCAGAAAACAGTTACTTAACTGATAGACTCACCAGCACCGACACGTCTGCTTCCTCAGAGCTTCATAAGCGAGACATTTCTCTGGGTAAGGAAGCTCTGGTGCTGGTTCTCCTCCACAGAATGGCAATAGCAGACATACGGAGGTTTGTTTGGGTGGATGTTTTAAATTTAGAGTCTTCAGTCGTAGACGCAGGTGGTCTTCTTTGGAAGGTGGTCCCCCAACACTCTGATCTTTATGTGCTGTGTTCGTAACTCTGCTGTTCAAGCCAAGTTTTGATCTTCTTCCAGTTACTGACTCCCTCCAACTGAACATGTTATGTTAGTCATTTTATATGTTTATTGTCGTTTTGCTTGTAATTAGTATTAATGTATTAATCACAGGCGCACCGGAAGTTCTAACACAAAGTAATTAAAGATGGCCCCCCAGTGTTGTCATGGAAAATAGCGTGAATACCGTCATGGTTTCTGAATCCAAAATGTAGCCAGACATCTGCTTTCAAGTTCTGGGGCGCCTTCACTTGTGCTCCAGCCATGCTTAACTGATGTGCGCCCCCAGCCAGATCGCGTAGCGCGAAAAACAATGGTTGATCAATGGAGGAATTCAAATTTTAAAGATAGATCTCAGGTTTATACAAATCGATAGCGGATTATTTAAATGAAGATCGATTTGAATCGAAAAATAATTTTTAAAATTTTTTGTACCTACCATTGTGAGTTGAAGAGCTCTTTGACCCCGACTTTGTACTTCTTATAGCGTTCCCATTCTTTCCTCTCTTCTCCAGTCACCAGAGCGTCTACGGGCACCGCAGGGACCCCGATGCTTTCCGCGAACAGGTTGGCCCCTCGGCCCGTCAGCATGACGTGATCGGTCTGAACAAACAAAAATGAGTACATGGAAACAAAAAGGGCAAGTGTCAGTAACGACCTGAGAGGGAAAGAAAACACGCTGACACGTGGCATTTAGCTAACTGGTATTAAACGCTGCCGGATTCAAATCCGCCCGGCTGCTTCGGAGGCGAGCGTTCTAATTGAATAACGATATTTCGCGGAAAATGCCATCATTACTCTCCGACTCGTTCCTTGTGATGTAATTACGCTGCGGCGAGATTAGGTTTTGTAAAAGTCAGCACTGGCCTTCAAACCCCATCACCTGAACGGGCGAACAAGACTGATATACCACCTTGACCTGCGCACTCAGCATGCTAACAGCTCCAATTAGCTCTGGAGCCACAGCTGCGGTTAAATCCACCTCGTCGGTAGATTCCCAGGCCGTGGCTTTAGCGGTCCGGTGCGCGGCTTGGAGAGAGCTATTAAATCACATCAAATGAAGCAATTGCCGGCATTCTTGCTGATACAAGCCGACTAAGGAGCGCGGCGCTTACGGACGGCGCTCGGATAACGAGCCGCAGATCAGAACTCTGTAAACGACTCATGCTGGTGCGCTCTTCAACTTACAGGCAGCTATGCAGAAAATTTCATAGCTGTATTATTACTATTGCTGGGACTCTCAGCTGAAGGTCACTGGTCGCTGAATAGGTGGAGGTAGATCTATTTTCTTCATCTGTCTAATTCCCAATGACCTATATGACCAGCGAATATGATCTCAGGCTAGTTCTGGGGGGTATGACTAAAATTACCCACTGAGCAAAGTTCAAAAGACGTCCACTGAAAAGCCAGAAGGAAAGTTTTTGTAACGTTTTTTTTATCGTCTTTTGAACGTTTGTTGCTGGCGTCCAATGGACATCAATAATGGACGTTTCAAAGAAGCTCAATAAAGACGTCGCAAAAACTTTCATTCTGGCTTTTCAGTGGACGTCTTTTGGACCTGTCTTGGCTCAGTGGGACGCTGTTCTAACGTTATAGCCTGTTGAAATCTTTTGTATGGTATTGTTTCAGTTTATCACTAGCAAATAAATAAAAATAAATAAATAAATAAATGTTGCTCCTGCTAACGTTACTAGCTATCTAATGTTAACTTTTTGAGTTACTTGTAGGCCCCAGTACCATGGAAATAATTTACAATATGATTATTGTTATTGGACAAAAGGATGTAGAAAGACGTGGGCTAATAAAAAGACAGCTAATTAAAAATTTGTATAGTCAACTTATGCAGCAAGACAAACCAAGGACATGAAATAAAAAATCTAGAAGTAACAAGGTAGCTAGCTAATTTAATATTTTGCGTTATAACAATATGCTGGTTCTTTACAAAATAAACAGGATATATCATAACAGAACAAGTTTAGCTTAATTACCTTTCCTGACACTGTCCTCACGCTTTGAACTGCACTGCACTCTTCACCAATAAAAAAAAAAATGGGCATAACCGTTTCTCAGCTTTTGATTCGGCGGTGAGTGCGTGATTAGCATGAGCGTGAGTGACAGCATTGAATTTTAGGAAAGATTATATATATATATATATATATATATGTATATATATGTTTATTATATAAGTATGTTTTTTACATGTTTAAAATGTTATTATATGTTAAATGTTATTATATGTATGTTTATTATATAAGTTTTGTTAAATATAATCATAAAGATATAACTGTGGGGGAACAAATGTGCTGTTAAAAGAGTATAATCAAATATATCCAAGCAGACTTTCAGATAGTGAAACCGTCCTGCACGTCCACTGACATCCAATAGAGGTCTTAGTCAGACGTTCAGATACGGCACCTGTCTTGCACGTCAACTGACTTCCAGTTGATGTCTGAGTCAGATGTTCAGATAGTGAACCCCTCATGCACGTCCACTGATATCTAATAGAGGTCCTAGTCAGACGTTCAGATAGTGAACCCATCCTGCACAACAGCTGTCCAACAGCTGTCCTACTCAGACGTTCAGATAGGGCACCTGTCTTGCACGTCAACTGACGTCCAGTTGAAATCTGAGTCAGAGGTTCAGATAGTGAACCCTTCTTAAACGTCTACTGACGTCCATTAGGATGTCCTACTCAGACGTTCAGATAGTAAACCCATCCTGCACGTCTACTGACGTCCATTAGAGGTCCTAGTCAGACGTTCAGATAGTGAACCCATCCTGCACGTCAACTGACGTCCAGTTGAAGTCTGAGTCAGAGGTTCAGATAGTGAACCCGTCTTGAACGTCCACAGACGTCTATTAGGAGGTCCTACTCAGACGTTCATATAGTAAACCCACCCTGCACGTCCACTGTCATCCAATAGAGGTCCTACTCAGACGTTCAGATAGTAAACCCATCCTGCACGTCTACTGACGTCCATTAGGAGGTCCTACTCAGACGTTCAGATAGTGAACCCATCCTGCACGTCTACTGACGTCCATTAGGAGGTCCTACTCAGACGTTCAGATAGTGAACCCATCCTGCACGTCTACTGACGTCCATTAGGAGGTCCTACTCAGACGTTCAGATAGTGAACCCATCCTGCACGTCCTCTGATGTCCAATAGCTGTCCTATTCAGACGTTCAGATACGGCACCTGTCTTGCAGGTCAACTGAAGTCCAGTTGAAGTCTGAGTCAGAGGTTCTGATAGTGAACCCGTCTTGAACGTCCACTGACATCCAATAGAGGTCTTAGTCAGACGTTCAGATACGGCACCTGTCTTGCACGTCAACTGACTTCCAGTTGAAGTCTGAGTCAGAGGTTCAGATAGTGAACCCCTCATGCATGTCCACTGATATCTAATAGAGGTCCTAGTCAGACGTTCAGATAGTGAACCCATCCTGCACAACAGCTGTCCAACAGCTGTCCTACTCAGACGTTCAGATAGTGAACCCATCCTGCACGTCAACTGACGTCCAGTTGAAGTCTGAGTCAGAGGTTCAGATAGTGAACCCGTCTTGAACGTCCACTGACGTCTATTAGGAGGTCCTACTCAGACGTTCAGATAGTAAACCCATCCTGCACGTCCACTGTCATCCAATAGAGGTCCTACTCAGACGTTCAGATAGTAAACCCATCCTGCACAACCACTGACATCCAATAGAGGTCCTAGTCAGACGTTCAGAAAGTGAACCCATCCTGCACGTCCTCTAATGTCCAACAGATGTCCTACTCAGACATTGAGATAGGGCACCTGTCTTGAACGTCCATTGACATCCAATAGAGGTCCTAGTCAGACGATCAGATAGTGAACCCATCCTGTGCGTACTCTGACGTCGAACAGCTGTCCTACTTAGTTGAAGTACTAGTCAGACGTGCAGATATTGAACCTGTTTTGTACGTCCACCAGACGTGCAAAAGTGAGTCTGGACTGACCGACTCTGGTACAAATGGCTGAAAGACTCTGGTACAAATGGCTATTCTTGGTTTTAGCTTAATTGCGGTGATGCAGTTTACAGACTGACCGGCACGTATAGGTGCTCTTCAGGAGCTGGGTGTTCTTTATCATTCTGCTGTCTGTTTTAAAACCCATCACTGCTTCCTTTGCTCTCTGCTTAATTGGCCCTCATTACATCTACATTTGTGGCATTTCAGCAGATGCTCTTATCCAGAGTGACTTCTAAAAGTGCTTTGTGTTCAGTCAGAGTATTTATCTCTAGTACAAACAGCTTAGAGTCCAAACTACTACATTACCCACTCGTCACAACATATTCATTTACATTCATTTATAAGACTCTTCTAGTACAGACGCCATCCTACATACAAACCCTACTAGAGCCATTTCAGGTTTAGGGCTGTCATGGGCTGAAGGTTAGGGATCCGGTCTTGTGGCTGGAAGGTCGCCGGTTTGATCCCTGGGACCAGCAGGCCACGACTGAAGTGCCCTTGAGCAAGGCACCCAACCCTAAATTGCTCCCCTGGCGCTGTGAATAGGGCTGCCCATCGCTCCGGGCATGTGTGCTCACTGCCCTCAGAGTGTATGTTCACTAGTGTTTGTATATGTGGGTGTTTCACTGCACGGATGGGTTAAATGCAGACGTCAAATTCTGTTGTGTGCCTAGTCTAGTTCTAAATTCTTCAGCAGACGTTCCATCAAGTGACGTCTGACTCATGCATTTCATGCATTCTTGTAAGGGTGTAGAATTAGCATGGACTAAAGGGACTCGTCCTCACCAACATCCAGCTATTATTGAATTGTCCCCACCAACATCCAGCTATTATTGAATTGTCCCCACCAACATCCAGCTATTATTGAATTGTCCCCACCAATATCCAGCTATTATTGAATTGTCCCCACCAATATCCAGCTATTATTGAATTGTCCCCACCAATATCCAGCTATTACTGAATTGTCCCCACCAATATCCAGCTATTACTGAATTGTCCCCACCAATAATTTGGATTGGCTGAGCCTTGCCCTGCTGCTACGTGAGACTTTGTAGCTACGTTTGGTTGCTAGCAGCAGTCATATGCGAGACTCACTGTGTAAGATTCAGGCACAGCGTGGAAGACACATGGCTGTGAAAAGCGAGTGAGGACGGCAGTAATAAAGAAGAAGGTGGACATGAGGAGCTGTTTTTCAAAGAAACGTGTAAGTCCACCATAATAATGTTAATGGCAGTGCTAGGCTTTGGCACACAGCAAACAGCAGGCTAACATCGTCTATAGCTATAAATAACATGGTTTGGAAGTTAAACAAAAGTCTAAACTTTGTCAATCATTAGTTTAACATTAATTTAACGTTATGTAATTCATGAATTAAATGATGAATTGTTATTCAGAATAGTTTCAAAGTATGTAGAATAGTGTATGTAGTATATGGGTCCTTTATCATTTTATCATGGAGCAAACTCTTTATCAAAGAGAAAACAACAACAACAACAACAACAACAACAAAACAGGGGCGGGACTTGGGGTAGATTCGTAGGTCCCCACCAACAAGCACCAAGAGCAAGTCTACGCCCTTGCATTCTTGGTACTCCAAAGCATGTTTGCTAAGGCGGTGTTACCACCTCCCGCGACAACTTCTACTTCAGTGTCTGGTACAACTTGTGGTTCAGAACGTCCCCTGTCCACGCTCAACAACTCCAAGCGTCCCAGTTTACCAGAGCGCTGCATTGTGTTTCAAGTTCAAGTTTATTTGTCATTTGCACATCATGTCAGCACATAACATGCATTGAAATGTTTGGGGTGAGGCTCAGATACAACTCTACAGCAGGGCAGCATTATATATAGTAGTAAAAACAGTGCAACATACAATAAATAGATAATATTGAAGTAAAAATCGGCTGAAATATATAAAGGACTATATATTTATATATATACTGTGGTGTGTTTAGGCTGTACTGTGGCCAGTACATGAAAAATTCATATCATAACAAAAATAGAAACCAGTTTTCGGAGCGAACCAGTATACCACCCAGTACTACACTCTCAGGCATTACTGGTCATTTGAGAAAAGCAGGTAGTAAAATAACGTTTGTTCTTTGTTGTGTATTAGCTTAAAATCAGAGCACAAAGCCAAATAAAAATATATCATACGAGCACTGCGCTTCACTGAAAGCCTCTCTCGTGCTATTAGTGTATCAGCGCACTGATAAAGAACAGAGTCCCTGTGTGGAGGAACATGTAAACATGATTATATTCATTGCTGATAAGAAGCGCCAATCATTTCTGGAGGACTCCACAAGCTTCAGCACTGCAGCACAAAACAGCACAAGCCTGGGTTTGGTGAGCTTTACCTTTATTGATCTTTAAAGGAATATTTTACAGTAATTTACTGTTTTTTGCCAATACAGCTGAATAAAATAAATATATTTTTTTAGTTTTTTAAATGAAAAATATTAATTGGATAGTCATCTTTAGCATCCTAATAGATCTGTGGAACTATGATTTGGATCAAGGTTTGAATTTAGTACCAGTGTGAGGGTTAGGGTTTAGGCTTTGACTTAAGGCTAAGTTAGAGTTAATGCCACGTCGAACAAAACACTTGCTAGCTGAATGAGATTTCTAGAAGCTCTCCTTAGTATCACAGTGCACTAGGATTAAAGACAATTAAGGTGAATTAATAGATATTTTGTTGAATTAACGTTAATTAAAAATCATTTAAACTACCCCAGTGAAGCGGCACTTCTAAAATCAGGCCACACCCTTCCACGTTTCAGTCACCACGTTCTCCCAGCTAGCGCAGGAGACCTTTATTACCCTTTAATTACTCTCCGTTGTATCAGAAAGGCAGAAATAAGTCTGGAACGGTTGCCCCTGATTGCCTGCACTCTGGACCAGTTTTCCCATTATGGAGCTTTATGCTGTCCAGTGCCTCGAGGAAAACTCACCTGCATCTTATTGGCACCTCCAAAGATATTGTCTGCTTACTTAATCAGTTACATTTTCTTCTCCTGCTCTTATCAGTCCTTTCTTCTCCTCCTTTCTGATTGTATATTCATTTATATGCATAAAGCAGTCCATTGTATTCTTATTGTAATCATACTTGGTTTACTATCCAGTGTGGACCAGAGGAGGAGGGGTTCCAATTTTTGTGTCTGGTTCCTCTCAAGGTTCTTGAGTTTTCCTTTGTTGGCTATTTGAGGGGGGTGGTTGCACCTGGATGTTTCTGTAAAGCTGCTTTGTGACATCATCAGTTGTACTAGGTGCATATATGCATATATATCCTTGCAAGACCTGGTAATTCATTTTTGTCCTCTGGAGGGGGCATGAGTCTCCAAAAGATATTTCAAAAACCAAATAAGCTACCATGCTACAACCTGTTGTGTCATGTAGAGGACATCCTGGTCTTTCCAGTGATGTATCATGTGTTGGGGTGTGCCATTCCCAACAGAAGTTCTGCCTTTTTAAAAATGGCTGCCTGTCAGTAACCACATTTTATGGGAGCAAGAGGTATAAGCTGTCAAATATTATGTATTTGTTATGTTTCTAAAGCCTATAACTGATATGTTTTTTGGTATAAAACTGTTGTAGCTTGTTCTCAAAGCATTTTTATTAATATGCATAAATGTTTAACTACCTAACAGTACACTTTTATTTGATGTCCTTCGTAGTGGACATTGGGACTCTATTATAAAATCTGGTTATATATGAAATTAATGGTGTCACAGGTGACAGGAATTTGACTGAGACAGAGATCATTTTACAACATGTAAGCTCTGTAAACATGTAGATTCACTACTAATTTATTTGTAATTAATTACTAATTTACTTTCTTCCTAATTTATTAGAAAATGTTACATGATTGTACATTTAAAAATAGAACACTAAAATGAAATGATAAGAGTGATTAACACAGGTTTAGCTAGTGAGCCTAAAACTGTTTAAACCTGGATTTTTCTATTTTATTTAAATCAAAGTAACTGTAACCTTTGGAATGGGTTATTATTTGTTTCTGTTTATGTTTATAAATAGTGCATTTGACATTTCTTATACTGCCAAAAGTGGAAATTGTATCAAAAAAGGTAAACAATGTTTGTTTACTCAGTTTTCATTTACATTATTTTCTAGGATTGAGTTGGTGCTGATGTTGTAGAAGGCTTTTTGGACTGATGCAGAACAGGAAACAAGAAATATGACATCAACACGGCCCTGTTGGCCACTTTAAAGGACATTCCATTAAAATAAATATAAAATGTTTTTTTTTCAAAAACACAGCGACATATTCTTCATCTACCAAATGAAAAAAAAGTCAATTTTTCCATTTTTGGTGATTTCTATTTTACTCATCAATTAAATAAAACAGCTGATGTGTACATGACGTGTACACGTGTACAGCTGAGTGTGTATATATATATATATATATATATATATATATATATATATATATATACACACTCACATATACACACACGTTACAGTAAGGACTTGGATCAAAGTTAGAGTATAAACCAGGATGACATACTCCGAACTGGCCTCCTTCTTCATTTTAAACTGTCATTTTCTGATATATCTGATATATACCACCTTCCAGCGAGCTCCTGATTCCAGCGTAAGTGTCTACAAAGAACCTAAACTGAAGTATCTAAATAAATTGTTCCTGAAAAACTTCTTTAGAAGAACATCTTAACCCAGATTTTGTATGGCTGCACCACTTCCAAATTTTAGTTACCAATTATAACTGCAGCATAAAAGACATTATTATCTCAGAATGGCAGAAATTAAAAATTATTAAGAGTCTTAATACATGGAAATACATGGAAATACCAGGCCTGATTATCTCAGTAACAGCCCCAAATGACACTCCTTTGCAAACCAATGTTACAGACCAGTTTCACTGCATGCACATATACCTAAACCTGTAAACAGTCCTCCTACCTGGTTACCCAACGCGGGCCTCTGTTACCCGCCCAGGCCTACAATAGATTTGGAAATATTTAACCATGCATGTAGATACGAACTGCACTGAAATGACACCAACCAATATTTCCTTTCACCGCGGCTATTTAGCCCTGAGTCTGAAATAAAACAGAGCCGGACCATAAGTCCGGCTTACTTTTAAATATTAAAGTGGTTATTAATGTCATTTTTCTCTGTCAGATGTAGTGCATTTTAGATCACAGGCAAGAGCATGAGGTCACTGAAGCTCGATCGCTGCATTGATCACGGTCTGATGAATTTTTAATACCGCCTATTAAACAGACCTGCCAATCCCTGGTAAGGCCAAGGTCTTTCGGGGCAGTCAAGACAGGTGCTGTACCAAATCAATTCTCATGTAATCTGGGCCTTTTTCTTTTTTTTTTTGGTTTCCCTCGTGTCTGCAGCCTTGGAAGGTGAAATTGGTGTATAAAAGGTGTGGAAACCACTTCATAGAGGATCTTTACAGAGTGCCATTGACAAATATTTCAACAGCAGCATGAAAGAAAGACATCACGGGGGGGAAAGAAAGAAATCACTGGAACAGGTTCCAGATTCCTGAGACATGGCCTAAAAGTTAATGATCCTAATACTGTATTTTTTGACTAATTCCTCGGCTATCGACTTTCATAAACAAGGATTGATGTATAATTTCGGCTGCTGCTGCTGCGAGATAAATCTGCTATTTGCAACAAGTAATTAGAAACTCTGTCAGATACATTGAGCGTGTTAGCCAGATGAATAAATCAAGGCAAATGCTATTGCAGGATGACATGCTGTTAGTCTTCGGTAATGAGCTCTCTGCTGTCTTGCCTGAGCTTTAAAGGAAAGCACACGTTTCACAACTAATGTCCTAAAAATGCCATGAAATGTCATGATAACTGGATAAAAGATGATTTTTTTTGTGGGGGTAGTTTTATATACACTATATTAATATATAAAGTGTTCACTCACCCATCCAAACCACTGAGTTCAGGTGTTCCCATCACTTCCATGACCACAGAATAAGATATAAAACCAAGCACCTAGTCATGCAGACTGCTTCTACACACATTAGTGAAAGAGTGGCTCGCTCTCAGGAGCTCAGTGAACTCCAGCGTGGTACCGTAAGAGGACGCCACCTGTGTAACAAGTCCAGTGGTGAAGTTTCCTCACTACTAAATATTCCACAGTGGACTGTCAGTGGTGTTAGAACAAAGTGGAAGTGATTAGGAACGACAGCAGCTCAGACACCAAGTGGTAGAACACGTACAATGACAGAGCGGGTCAGCGGATGCTGAGGAGCATAGTGCGCAGAGGTCACCAACTTTCTACAGAGTCCATCACTACAGACCTCCAAACTTCATGTGGTCTTCAGATCAGCTCAAGAACAGAGAGTGTAGAGAGCTTCATGGAATGGGTTTTCATGGCCGAGCAGCTGCATCCAAACCTTACATCACCAAGAACAATGCAGAGCATCAGATACAGTGGAGTAAAGGGCGCCTTCACTGGACTCTAGAGCAGTGGAGACACGTTCTCTGGAGGAACGAATCACACTTTGCCGTCTGGCAATCCGATAGACGAGTCTAGTCAGAACAGTACTTGTATGACTGCATTGTGCTAAGTGTAAAGTTTGGTGGAGGGGGGATTATGGTGTGGGGTTGTTTTTCCAGAGTTGGGCTCGGACCCTTAGTTCCAGTGAAAGGAACTCTTAATGCTTCAGCAGACCAAGAGATTCTGGACAATTTCATGCTCCCAACTTTGTGGGGACAGTTTGGGGACGGCCCCTTACTGTTCCACCATGACTGCCCACCAGTGCATGAAGCAAGCTCCATAAAGACATGGAGGAGCGAGTTTGGTGTGGAAGAACTTGACTGGCCTGCACAGAGTCCTGACCTCAACCTGATAGAACATCTTTGGGTTGAATTAGAGGGGAGACTGTGAGCCAGACCTTCTCGTCCAACATCAGTGTCCGACCTCACTAATGCTCTTCTGGAAGAACAGTCAAACATTCCCATAAACACTCTCCTAAACCGTGTGGAGAGCCTTCCCAGAAGAGTTGAAGCTGTTATAGCTGCAAAGGTTGGGTCGACATCATATTAAACCCTATGGATTAAGACTGGGATGCCACTCAACTTCATATGCGTGTGACGTTGGACAAGCGAATACGAGAGAGTACGAGAGTACCGCATGATGAGTGCACAGTCAAAACGTGATTTCGATAAAGTGGGTCACGAATTGAATGGACTTTGAGGAGAACTATATAATGGGAGGGGGATCGTCATCGATTAATGGAGAGTGAGCTGATATGTGTTCGTACCTCTCCAGGCATTTGGTCATTTATTTAGTGTATAAAAAATATTTAATTGACATTTTTTATCCAAAAAACTTCAGAAAAACTCTTTTTCCAGAGAACATCTTAAGTCAGACGCTGACTCTAATCACACTTCCACCCTTCAGTCTCCAGTTTCTCACTGTTATCTCAGACGGCCTTTAAGTTTTTTCCCTCCTTGATTGTTTCAGAATAGCAGAAACGAGTTGGGTCAGACGCGCTAAAGACACATTCCTCTCACAGAGCTGTCTCACAAAGGAGGTGCTCATTGGACGCCATTAATCTTTGAGCTCCATCCGAGCAAATTCATATTATAAGACTTCCATTTTCACCATTACAAAGAGTGCTGATTGAAATCAATCCGAAAATCAGCCTGCATTGATCTCCCTCCGACGCTGTCATCTCAAAGCTGCCGATGAAATAACATCTTAAAAGTTTAAGGAGCCAGAGAGAGGCTTGATAGCGCTTCGCCGTTTGATCTGAATGCCACGGCTTTTTGGGAAACATTTCTTCCCTTTTTAAAGAAATACAGGTTATAACGCTGCTCCGTCACGTCCTCCTCTCACGCGTCCACTAACTTTGTTCAACAGGCTCGCCGGCATCTAGACAGCAGCGTTCTGAGCGAGACTCTGTCTTCAAACGAGCCCTTCATATAACAGGTAACTGCTAAGGACATCGAGTGCTGGTTCTTATAATTCCCCATTTCCATGGAGAAATTCAGCCTAAGCGCATGACATCAGAGGCAGACATACATATCAATGAGGCTTATATTAAATGGCAAGTGGAAAACAGGCATTTCACCACCGCACAGTAGCGCAGCGACAAACAACACGTCCAATAAAGGCTGCAAAATATGAACAACATATCATATTGCGATTATACTGCAATCAGGACGGGCCTTGCAATTTAATTAAACAAGCTTGTAAACCCTAATTGTAAATTTTGGGGGAACTATTAACAGAAATCTATCAGCTTCTTGTTTACCCAGTAATGCTGCAGCAGTTACATTCTACTGCTAACATTCAGGGTCTGTCTCAAATCCTAGTGAGTGTCTAAGTAGGCTGTCTAGGTAGGTATCTGTGTAAGTATCAGTGTTCTCTCCTCATCTCTCCTCATAAACAGATTACTGAGACGCTCTAGTTAGAGAGAGACTGCGTCACGACTTGTTCCCGCCCACTGCAGCACGTGACCGGAGGTTTAGCTGGTTGCTAAGCTACCGGCCAGCATCCAAAACAATAGGCTTAAAAATGGGCTAGAACAAATGCTAATGGCTCGAGTATAAAACTGCTAAATGGTGAAGGACTCGTTACAGAGTTGATAATAAAATACTGTTTTGTGTGATTATATGACCAGAAACACATTAAAACTCCAGAGAGAATCAAAATAACTCACATTTTAAAACCACTTCACTGCTCGTAGATTAGCCTGCGTTGCATCATGGGAGGAAGAGTTCGATGCTTCCTTATAAATAAGGTTCCTCAGTAGACAACATGTTTAAGGTATGTAAGAATTGGGACAGTCTACATGTCAGGAGCGCATACTATGACGTAAAATGCTGTCTGTGTAGGAGCTCACTAGGTTTTGAGACGCATCCTCAGTTTCTCTCATTATTATTTGATTGAAAACCCCCAAAACACAACAACACAACTTGTAAACCTTTTCACAGGCGCTTCCTTGCTTATTTAGACACTGTCGGTGAAGTTTTTTTCAATACTTTATAGTTTTCTCTCCAGCTGGAGAGCTACAAGTGAATATTAACTCACTCTCCCTCAAACAATGACGATCCCCCCGTTTATAGTTCCCATGCAATCCAGAACCACTGTATAGTGCACTGCTGCATGTGGTACTCTCATGATCCCCTGCAGAGTTTGTGGTAGCAAATGGTGACCTGACTCCTGCAGAGTGTGATCGTATATGTCACATGGTCTTCTGACTCCTGCAGAGCGTGGGGTTTGGGAACGCTACAATTTAGGTCACAAAATATTTTCCCAATTCAAAAATCAACCAAAATTCATATAATACCACACACAATAAACATGCTATGCTTTTTGAAAACAACTACAAAAAAAAACATTTATATAAATACAACTTATATAAACATTTATATAAGAGTATATATAGTATATATAGTTGCTGTCCAAAGACATGTATTTTCAATTTTCATATTTCTATCATGAAAAAAAGGTTTGTTGAGGAAAATAGTTAGTCAACAAAATTAACACTGGTAGCTACATACACACAGCAAACATACTGCTTTCCGCTGTTTTCTTTTCCCCACTTTGAACTCATCCACAGATCCAGTTGAATCATGGGAAAGCACTGTACTGCGGTTGCCTACTTGATCTCCTGATTCAGGAGGTCATCTGGGTAACGCTCGTGTACTGCTAGATGAATACTGTGTATTCGGACATACTGGCTCAGCTTGCCTACTGATTTTGCCTACTGAGGTCATTATAAGGTCAATATGAGGTTAGTAAGGTCAATACTAGAGATGGAAGCATTGATCGTCTATGTATCGGTATCAACCAATTTTTAATCAAAATATTTGATCGGTGATCGGCCGATATTTCTCTAATTTAGAGCCGATCCCGAGAGCCGATCAATGACGTTAAACAAATGAGCCTAATTTCTGTATTTCTAGCTAGACCATGAAGAGAAGCCATCCGTGAAACCCCCTCCGGCCAGCTCTCTTTAATTCCCATCTAAACCACTAGGTGGAAATACATACTGTTTCATTTTTCACAGACTGACTACAGCAGCGGCCTCGTGAGAGCAGTTTACAACGTTTAAAGCATGAGCTCATAGAAAACATCGGCCGTCTGGCAGTTTGTTACCGTATGTGATGTAGACTCATCCAGGACAGTTTATAACATCTGTAAAATCTGTGTGTTTCGCGGAGGAACCAAAATAAAGACATTTAACTCTATTAATCTGATACAGCACTTCAGATACACCACACAGCTGAATACAGTGAGTATCAGTAAACAGCAGAGCTAGAACACACAGCTAACACAAAACAAACAACCTAGAACACCATACAGACCAGATCTGACCGGTACAAACAGAACAGCAGCAGAAACAGCCAGAGAGCTAAAGAACCACAGCCAGAGTGATTGAGTGTATAGTTCTAGATAAGCAGCTCTTCTCGGCTGTAGAAGACGTTCATTCTGCTGCTTAATGTTCCACCTGGATCCACGCTCTGCTGTTCCTAGTAGAGATACTTTTCAGATGTGGCTCTTCTGGAGCTTATCAAGCGGTTTACACCCACATAGAGCAACTTCTAATTTAGTTACAAATATTATACTGTTTCATATGAGCTCGTTAAAAATGGTAATAAACCAGTTTAGACCATGTTTCATGACTTGCTTGCGCTAATAATATGTAGCCATGCCGTGGCATATAGCTCCGCCCTCGATCGGTATCCACTATCAGAATCAGAATCGGCCTCAAAAATGCTGATCGGTCCATCTCTAGTCAATATGTCAAGGCTTAACAAGCGTACAACACCTCAGACTTCAGAATGTAGGTTAAACAGAGATATGGTCAAATGTCTTTACTGGAAAATGTTACCAGCATTAATAGAACAAAAGAGTCTTAACTGATCAAGGGTAATTCATTAATCAACCAATTAACGAATCAATTAATAAAACATTTGAAACATTAAGTTACAACACTGTACTAAATTCTATGGACATGCTAGGTAGGACCCCTGGATGGGGCGAACAAATTGCTAGAACACCAGAACCAGTGCACTTGGTGCTGTAAGGTAATTAGGAACCCATATCTTGACAAATGAAGGATCATATTTATTATTTAGCACAACAAAAAAAATCACCACCAATGAAGCAACAATCGGGACAGTCGCTGAGGCGCCGGCGGAAAACCTAACGTTTGTTGGTTCATATGAATGCATTGATTCCTCATTCCTCTCTCAGAAACTCATCTGGACCATCTGTTATCGGTCAAGATGCTCACGGCACATAATAAAATATGTAGGATGTCTTAGTGGCTCATTTTCACCCTGCAGTCCTCTGTGATAACAGTATAGTAAATATCTAATATCACAAAAATTGAAAAAGGAGAATTCCAGTTTCTGCTTAATCATTAATGAAGTAAACAAAGATGTTCAGAGTGGTATGATGTGAAGGATGCTCCATTCTAGAGAAGCTTACACAGTCTGTGGTAATAAGAACTATACATCTGAAGCGTTCAATGCTTCTCACTTGAAGCAGCTATGAAAACACTGCCGGTTATTAAAAATATTGATTTATAATAGTTTGTGTAGCTTTGGATCTAAATCACATTTTAAGATACAACCTTAATTACAAAAAAGTGTAAAATATAAATACATCTAAAAAAAAAAAGAATGCAATAGTTTGCAAATTTCATGCACCTGTGTTTTATACACAGTATTACACAGAATACCTTACATACCAGCTGCTGAAAGTTAATCATGTGATTTACTGAAAATAATAACTCATTTAAAACCTGATAGCAGCAATTCAGCTCTGAAAATTGGGACACGTCTACTATCATGCAGTGCTGCCTGAGGACTCAAAGATCACAGGCATCTGCCGGCCTTGTCCGTTGCGCACAGGGATTTCTCCAGATTCTCGGAATCTTTTAATGATATGCACTGTAGATGGTGGGAAATCCAATGTCTTCGCAATTTTACGTTGAGGACTATTTTTAGATGCAGTTTTTCACAGGTTGGTAAACCTCTGCCCATCTTTAATTCTGAGAGACTCTATCCAGTCATGTGACTTATTCCTCCTCCAAACTGGTTTTCCAGCTGTTTTCAGCTGTTTTAAGATGTGTTGCTGCCTTTAGGTTCTAAATGAGTTTAAAACTTTCATGAAATAGTGAACCGTCTCGCATTCAACATCTGATGCGTGTTCTTTGTCCTATTGTAAATAAAAATGTGGATCTATTACATCTGCAAACATCTAGAGCTGAAACGGTTCCTCAAGAAACTCAAGTAATTTAAAAGAATTTGATTTGATTTAATCCATACAACTATATACAGCGCACTGTTTCGCTTGGATGACTTTTACTGTTGCACAGCGCATGCTTGCGGTGTTGCCAGAGAACATGATTTGATGGCTCAGTAAACTTCTCTCTATCTCTCTCTCTCTCTCTTATATATATATATATATATATATATATATATATATAATATTAGAGATGGAAAGATTGATTGGCTATGTATCGGTATCGGCTGATTTTTAATCAAATGTGCGATCAGTGATCGGCCGATATTTCTGTAGTTTAGAGCCGATCTCGAGATCAATGCAGATCAATGGTGTTAAACAAATAAGCCTAATTTCTGTATTTCCAGATAGCGTTTCATCCAGGAGGAGGAGCCCTCCGGCCAGCTCCCTGCAGTTCCTCTCTGAACCGCTAGGTGGAAATAAATACCCTTTCATTTTCGACAGAGCAGCAACGTCGCAGAAAAAAAATGCGCTGAAAGTAAACATGTCCATCTGGCAGTGTTTACCGTACGTGACAGACTCATCCATGAATTTTTCAAATCTGTAAAATCAGTGTGTCTCTTTGAGGAAACAAGACAAAGATATTTAACTACTAATCTGATACAGCACTGCACACCGGTACTAACCGAACAGCAGCAGCAATTCAAGATCTACATTTATTGATTACAGATTTAGTTTAAAATAACAGAGTCTGCGTTTAATAGCTGCAGTTTTTACTGTATTTATTTAGTTTTTTTTGTTTTAAATTAAGGGTCTAAATGTAATGATTGCAGTATTGGTGATGTGTCTTTGATTTACTTTGTTTATTTACTGTTAATTTAGTTAAAAATATTATGCTGTTTCAAATGAGCTCGTTAAAAATGGTTAATAAACCGGTTTAGACCATGTTTCATGACTTGCTTGCGCTAATAACTACGAGTAGCCCTGCCGTGGCATATAGCCCCGCCCTCTATCAGTATCGGCTATAGGCCGATCGCGTTGAAAGGTGATCGGCGATCGGAATTGCTCAAAAATGCTGATTGGTCCATCTCTCTCTCTCTCTCTCTCTCTCTCTCTCTATATATATATATATATATATATATATATATATATAAATAAATCACTCTCAGGACACTCTTATTTCAGAAACAAGAGGGAAAATGACGAATCTGAATACCCCAGCAAGTAATGGGTGAGAGGGCCTATCTTTTAGGCTATGTCCCAAAGATGGCCGCCATCTCGAAAGCTGGCATCTTGGATCAAGGGAAAGTCTTTCCAATGGGAAGGTGGTCATGTAGCAGATCAAAGAAGACCAGAATTGTCTTCGAAATCTATAGATGCAGTCAGATTAGCAATTTGCAACAACAACCACTGCACCTTCAGATCTGTGTTTAGCACCAGGGACAGCACACTGAACATGTAGTTGCCCTTGATCCAATATGGTGGCTTTCAAGATGCCGACCATGTTCCGGACATAGCCTAAAAAATAGTCCCCCTCACCCGTTACTTGCTGGAGTATTCAGACACATCATTTTCCCTTTCGTTTCTGAAATAAAAGGGTGTCCTGAGAGTGATGTGATATATATATATATATATATATATACATATATATATATATATATATATATATATATATATATACACACACTACCGCTCAAAAGTTTAGGACCACTTTAGAATTTCATTTCATGCAATTTTCATGCAATTCACAAACAATATTGTCCATTTCACAATTAATGTAAGTGTATCAGATGATTTTTAAAGAATAAAAATGTTTGTATTAAAGTCTATTTTTGTATAGAGGCTTATTTTGCATATAGTCTATTATCAGTAATTCTCAGTCCTCTGTCTAAATCTCCTGGTACGACCACCAATCCAAGTTAAGGATGTTATTGGACTAATTGGTTGTTAGGACACTCTTGATCAATTGTGATGCACAGCTGAAAAACATTCTACTAATAAGTGAGTACAAAAGGGAGAACAACATTCTAGGTCAGTTTATTATCTGAAGATCAGCAGTTGATGGCTTGCTGACCGACTCAAAATTGACCAGAAAGAAACAACTTTTTTAGAGACCCGTCAGTCCATTGTTGTGTTAAGGAAGAAGATACTCCATTGAAAACAAGAACATTTCACTGTGATCCCAAACTTTTGAGCGGTAGTGTTTATATATATTTTTTTTTTTTTTTTTTTTTTTTTTTTTTTGGACATTTTAAAAACTGGTGGAATTCTCCTTTAACAAACTATATATCCCGTCCTACATCGATAGAAGACACAGACTGAATACAATTACATGAAACTGAAACTGCAAGTTCAACTTGATCAATAGGGCAAATGCATCACACAACAGCTAATCCATCACAGGAACAGAGGAATCATGAAAGAGTAGAATTGGTGGAGGATGCACCTTTTCCATCACGGCCCGGGCAAGGCTAACAGGATTGGCAATGTTTCGAACTGAGGAAACAGCTCCGGCGCCCAGTGTTTCTCCCTCCATGATGATGGCGTCCAGCTCCACTTCTCCATCAGTATTCAGCACGGATCCGTGACCTGCAGCAAGACAGCGGCGCCGCCGCAGGAGCCTCTTACAGTATCAGTCTGAAAAGAATGACCGCTCTTCCCTCGACCCCCCCCACCCTTCAAACCCCTCCAACCCCTCCCCACCGCATCCTTTCAGCAGCTCCATCTCGCATTCCTCTCTCCACACGCATTTTCTCACAGGAGGAAGAAAAGGAAAGGAGAATTAAGCCTGACCTTTAGCCTCGCTAAGGGACTCCACTCTGAAACTTCACTTGAAGTGAGAGTGGACATATTCAGTCAATGGAGGCATGCTGGGAGAAATAAGTCTAACTACTATCATCGGGGCGGAATGTGGCTGGATCCTCCGCCTCACGCTTGCAGACCCCCTGTTAAGAGCTTGGTCAACTTACTGCAGCGTAAGAGCATTCCTACAGAAAAGATTAAGGAGACAGAAGTGCCTAAAAGTGGTGTGTATGGAACAAGTGAAGTGTGAAGAAGAAGCTTCAGGAACACTGCTGCAGCACAAACTCACTGAAAGCCTCAATACAGAGCACTGGAGCTGATTCAGTACTAGAACTGCAGGATATGGCCAACATGCCATGCTGTGTCTATATTTCTACATGCTGTGATTTATTCATATGATATATACTGACACTGTCACTGTTTGTTATATATGTGTATGTACATAACAAATAAGCAAAATATAACCTGTAGTGCTACATATACAATACTATAATATTAATAATAATAATAATAATAATAGTTTTACAAAACTCAACTACAAAACTAATTATGCTCAGTTTGTATTTAAAACCTATAATTAGTCAGTGCCGTTTCAGTACTGACGATATCCAATATAAACTCAGAAAAGTCATATCGCTCAGCGCTAAGGGTAATATGCACTGCAGTGTTTTTACTATGATTAGCCTGCATTCATATATAAAGACATATTGTCGCTGTTTATATTATCTGAACATTTTATAATGAGTGGACCAATACAAATGCTCCAACGGTAAAGGGTGTAATGGTGAAGGGTCTAACAGTGAAGGGTCTAACAGTGAAGGGTCTAATGGTGTAGAGTCTAATGGTGTAGAGTCTAACGGTAAAGGGTCTAACAGTGAAGGCTCTAACAGTGAAGGGTCTAACGGTAAAGGGTCTAACAGTGAAGGCTCTAACAGAGAAGGGTCTAATGGTGAAGGGTCTAATGGTGAAGGGTCTAACGGTAAAGGGTGTAATGGTGAAGGGTCTAACGGTGAAGGGTCTAATGGTAAAGGGTGTAATGGTGAAGGGTCTAACAGTGTAGGCTCTAACAGTGAAGGGTCTAACGGTGAAGGGTCTAATGGTGTAGAGTCTAATGGTAAAGGGTGTAATGGTGAAGGGTCTAACGGTGAAGGGTCTAACAGTGAAGGGTCTAATGGTGTAGAGTCTAACGGTAAAGGGTGTAATGGTGAAGGGTCTAACGGTGAAGGGTCTAACGGTGAAGGGTCTAACGGTGAAGGGTGTAATAGTACAGGGTCTAATGGTGAAGGGTCTAATGGTGAAGCGTCTGACAGCGAAGGGTCTAACAGTGAAAGGTCTAATGGTAAAGGGTCTAACAGTAAAGGGTCTAACAGTGAAGGGTCTAACGGTGAAGGGTCTAACAGTAAAGGGTCTAACGGTGAAGGGTCTAACGGTGAAGGGTCTAACGGTGAAGGGTCTAACGGTGAAGGGTCTAACAGTAAAGGGTCTAACAGTAAAGGGTCTAACGGTGAAGGGTCTAACGGTGAAGGGTCTAACGGTGAAGGGTCTAACGGTGAAGGGTCTAACGGTGAAGGGTCTAACAGTGAAGGGTCTAACGGTGAAGGGTCTAACAGTGAAGGGTCTAACGGTGAAGGGTCTAACGGTGAAGGGTCTAACAGTGAAGGGTCTAGCGGTGACAAGAAAACATGTATCTTCATTTTTCTCAGTTTTTATTTTCCTACATTATTTGAACACAGCAGCTGCTGTTTACATTATCTGAACATTTTATGATGAATGGACCAACAGAAATGCTCCAAAATAGCTTGGAAAAACCTCTGGTTCCATTGAGTCTCATTGAAAGTAAGGACTGTTTTTGGCCTCTCCTATAAAGTTGCCATTTGGGAGATGCTTGTTTTTCTTTGGACGGCAATGATATACAGAACGATGGTAAATGCTTCCTCTGCGGCGTCCATTTAGTATTAAAATACATTTAAAAATATTCAAAACCAGAAGCAGGCTTTAGGAGCAGCTACTTCAACTACGAATGAAAAGAAGTGTGATTTCTTGACATTAAAAAAAAAAAATTCAATGTGTCCATTAGGCATTGATTTAGAGGAACGCCTTAATTGTGAGTTGCGAGCCACGTCGCCAGCGCAGGAGCCCCTACTGTGATACAAATGAGCGAATAATATTTTATGCACTTCTATTTTATACATGACGGCTTACAGATCCTTTCAGCAACACGCGCACATTCACCACCGGCGCTAACAGCCAAACCGGAGCGACACCGGAGGCGACGGGAACAGCAAACATAAACAGCCGAAGAATAATAAGATACCCATTCAGGCACCATAACATTCTCATATTCATCTCTTTCGCTGAGTGAGAAGCATCTCATTCCCCCGCTACGCGCTCCACTCATTCACACCTAGCCGTGCCTGTCTCCTCTCTAAGTAGCACTGCATTAGTCAGCTATTGATCAGTCTGTGCTCCTGGCTACTCCAGTGTATAAAATGATCCCCCCCTTGATGAAGTGCTGATTCCGCCGCTCTTCTATGAAGACGGTCTGCCATTTCACCTATGGTGGCAGTTAGCCATCACAAATGAGATCGGCCCTGACAGGCGGCCCCCGTTAATGAAGTGTCTCGTTCACTCCCTGCTGGCTTGCTGTAATCTGATGAATACTCAAGAACCTCTCACCTTGCTCTCGGGATAATCATTAACAACAAAGTGTCAGGGGTGTACAGTGAAACGCAGTATAGGTTCCAGCCTGAGAGGAAGTCCCTGACGACACACCGTGCTTTTAAAGGTTACTTGAGAGCGAAAACTAGACGCTGACAGTTTAGTCTTGGAGAAACAGCCGACAAGAACCAAACATGAAGACCACCTCCTGGTATCTACACACACTTATATCTATTATATCAGCTCCACTGACCATACAGGGGCTACACTTACAGACTGTAGTTCATCTGATTCTCTGTATACTTTGTTCATCCTCTTTACTCTGTTCTTTAATATTCAGGACCACCACAAAGCAGGTGTCATTTGGGTGGTGGGTCATTCTCAGCACTGCAGTGATACTGACATGGTGTTGGTGTGTTATTGTGTGTTGTGCTGGTGTGAGTGGATCAGACACAGCAGTGCTGCTGGACTGAGAACAGTCCACCATCCACTGTGTGCACCGTCCTGTGACCACTGATGAAGGACTAGAGGATGATTAACACAAAGTCTCTGACTTTACATCTACAAGGTGGACCAGCAAGTAGTAGGAGTGTCTAATAGAGTGGACAGTGAGTGGACACAGTGTTTAAACACTCCAGCAGCACTGCTGTGTCTGATCCACTCACACCAGCACAACACATACTAACACACCCACCATGTCAGTGTCACTGCAGTGATGAGAATGACCCACTATGCAAATAATACTTACTCTGTGGGGGTCCTGTGGGGGTCCTGATCATTAAAGAACAGAGTAATAAAGTATACAGAGAATCAGATGAACTACAGTCTGTAAGTGTAGCTCCTGTATGGTCAGTGGAGCTGATACAGTGGACAGTGTGTGTAGATACAAGGAGATGGTTTTAATGTTATGACTGGTGGGTGTAAATAAATACATTTAAAATAAAATGGTTCTACAAGGTTTCTGGTTTGGGTGTGAAGGTTTAGAGGAAACTAGTGTAGAACCTTTACATTCTGTGGAGGTCCTTTAAAGGTTCTTCTCACTTTCAGATGTCATTTTTCCAATAACCATCTCAGAAATTTTGAAAGTTGGTTCTATAAAGAACCATGCAGAGTAGTGTGTCAGCAAAACCCTGTCAATATGATATGTACCATCATACAGGGTTAGGATTGAATATGAAGCGATACTGATATACTGTGATATTTAATACCTTGTTTGCGAAGTGCGGACCACTAAGGCAGGGCAAGGAAGTTTGAGAAACTTGGGTCTGGAGTTCTAGGTGGCTTCAGCTACTGGGATTTGAAGCCAGGCCCCCTTGCCAAGCAAAGACTGAGTGCGATTTTGGAAGAGAGGGAGGAGCTGGGGTGTGAATTTTGTCACGGTGAGGGCAGAGGAGTGGTTTATATAGAGCGTGTGAAGATGGAGAGGAGGAGTTTGGGCATGGTCCTTCTCCCAAACTTTTTTAGGAAAACTGTCATGGTATAAAAACGCACCACCATATTCATAGTTATGTTAATGCTAATGTTAGCAGTTTATGTAACTGTTGGAGCTTAAAGGCTAATAGTGAAGGGTCTAACGATGAAGATTCTAATGGTAAAGGGTCTAATAGTGAAGAGTGTAATGGTGTAGGGTCTAACGATGAAGATTCTAATGGTAAAGGGTCTAATAGTGAAGAGTGTAATGGTGTAGGGTCTAACGATGAAGATTCTAATGGTAAAGGGTCTAATAGTGAAGAGTGTAATGGTGTAGGGTCTAACGATGAAGATTCTAATGGTAAAGGGTCTAATAGTGAAGAGTGTAATGGTGTAGGGTCTAACTATGAAGATTCTAATGGTAAAGGGTCTAATAGTGAAGAGTGTAATGGTGTAGGGTCCAACGATGAAGATTCTAATGGTAAAGGGTCTAATAGTGAAGAGTGTAATGGTGTAGGGTCTAACGGTGAAGGGTCTAAGGGTGAAGAGTTTACCAGCAAAGGGTCTAATGGTGCACGGCCTAATCCTGGTTTTGGAGATTTACCACCTTGAAGAGTCCAGATTTAACACAACTGGCTCTAATATTATTCATGGACCAGGTGTGTTATATTATTGTTGGAGCTAAATTCGGTGGTGAAGGGTCTAACGGTGAAGATTCTAATGGTCAAGAGTGAAATGGTGAAGGGTCTAACGTTGAAGAGAATAATGGGGAAGGGTCTAATCCTGGTTTTGGAGATTTACCACCTTGAAGAGTTCAGATTTAACCCAGCTGGCTCTAATACTGTGTATGGATCAGGTGTGTCATATAATTGTTGGAGATGGAAAGTCTAACAGTGAAGATTCTAATGGTAAAGGGTCTAAGGGTGAAGAGTTTAACGATGAAGGGTCTAACAGTAAAGGGTCTAATCCTGGTTCTGGAGATTTACCACCTTGAAGAGTCCAGATCTAACACAACTGGCTCTAATATTATTCATGGACCAGGTGTGTTACATAATTGTTGGAGCTAAAGGGTCTAACGGTGAAGATTCTAATGATGAAGAGTCTAATGGTGAAGGGTTTAATGGTAAAGAGTCTAATGGTAAAGGGTCTAATCCTGGTTCTGGAGATTTACCATCTTGAAGAGTCCAGATGTAACACAACTGGCTCTAATATTAAGAGCACCTTCAATTCATGGATGAGGTGTGTTACATTATTGTTAGAGCTAAATTCAGCAGTGAACAGTCTAACGGTGAAGATTCTAATAGTGAAGAGTGAAATGGTGAAGGGTCTAACATTGAACAGACTAATGGGAAAGGGTCTAATCCTGGCTTTGGAGATTTACCACCTTGAAGAGTCCAGATCTAACACAACTGGCTCTAATAGTATTCATGGATCAGGTGTGTTATATTATTGTTGGAGCTAAATTCGGTGGGAAAGGGTCTAACGGTGAAGATTCTAAATGGTGAAGAGTCTAATGCTAAAGGCTCTAATGGTAAAGGGTCTAATGGTAAAGAGTCTAATGGTGAAGGGTTTAATGGTAAAGGGTCTAATGGTAAAGAGTCTAATGGTGAAGGGTTTAATGGTAAAGAGTCTAATGGTGAAGGGTTTAATGGTAAAGAGTCTAATGGTGAAGAGTTTAATGGTAAAGGTTCTAATCCTGGTTCTGGAGATTTACCATCTTGAAGAGTCCAGATCTAACACAATTGGCTCTAATATTAAGAGCACCTTCAATTCATGGATGAGGTGTGTTATATTATTGTTGGAGTTAAATTCAGTAGTGAACAGTCTAATGGTGAAGATTCTAATGGTGAAAGGTCTAACGGTGAAGATTCTAATGGTGAAGAGTGTAATGGTGAAGGGTCTAACGGTAAAGGGTCTAATGGCAAAGAGTCTAATGGTGAAGGGTCTAATCCTGGTTCTGGAGATTTACCATCTTGAAGAGTCCAGATCTTACACAACTTGCTCTAATATTAAGAGCACCTTCAATTCATGGATGAGGTGTGTTACATTATTGTTGGAGCTAAATTCTGCCGAGTGGTAGAGCTCAAGGATCTGGACTGGGCACCCCAGAGGTGCAGGACAGATCTGAAGTTTATACAAGGACGCACAGCTGAAACCACAGTTCAATGCCCCCACCCACGCCCCATCATTCCACGGTCAATGTTGACGTCAAGCATCATATAATGCCCAAAATACTGTTTGTATAAAAACGGCTACACTGACCAGCATCGAAAACCGGATCATCCTCCATCGTCCTCACGGCATCTTCAACAGCGTCCAGAGCACTACCCCCTCTCTTCAGCACCGCGCTCCCCGCCAGAGCGGCAGCCTTCACCCCAGCCACAGATGCCTCGGCTAATGCATCCGGGATGGCCCACGCGCCGCCGTGCACCACAATCACAGGCTTCATCCTCAGGTTTCAGCAGGAAGCAGATAAACAAACAGCCCACACTGTCGGGGAAGAGAAATTACTGCCAGGTTACACTTTCCCGTGCACTGCCCTTGGACTGTACGATGCTATGTAATATATTATTCAGATGAGCACTGACAGAACAGGTTAATGTAACCCTCACAGCCCATCTCAGCGGAAAGACCTGTTTACAGGACGCTGGCTGTCAGCCTGCTGTCATGTTTATGCCTGCTCCATTAAAGTGAGGGCCTGTTCCTTTGGCCCTGCCCGGTCGGCTCTCCATTCACACTCGTATTCCACGGAATTAGCCTCCCTCTCTCAGCAGCTAGACAAATTCACACCTTTTATAAAACCTAATCGTGTAATATCTATGCAGCCATCCACGTGTCTTACACTATACGTCCAGAAGTTTGCAGACACCAGCTCAAGCAAACTCAAGGGCATTGTTAGTAAGTTTGTTTGCTGCAGTGACAGCTCCTCTGGGAAGGTTTAGATGATGGAACACTGCTGAGGGCATTTGGATGCATTCAGTCATTAGAGATATAGTGAGATCAGGCACTGATGTTGGACGGTTAGTTCTGGATCATATGTAGTGGATGGAGCTCTTTACCCCTCTCTCGCTGACGCTTAGCATTGTTCACGGTGACCTTAATTTCACATACACACACATTGCTGCAAATAGTAGAATTGTATGTGTGTGTATATATGTACATGCATATGTATAGAGATATGTGAATATATGTATGTATGTATGTATGTATGTATGTATGTATATCTACCTTGATTTAGTTTTTTTTTAAATTATTTTTATTTTTTTATTTATTTTTTCTCCTTCCCCTTTTTTATTGTCTGTCAGGCCTGGTGTAAATAACTAAGTAAAAATAAATAAAAATACAAACATTAACAAGAATAGGCTATAGAAAACTTATAGAGCTGTTCTTGTAAACGCAAAAAAAAATCATTCCGATGGCGAAAATTGACAGACATTACAGGCTTATAAAAAAAATAAAAATTGGAAATCATTCCAAAAAAATTGGAAATCATTCCAATTTCGAAAATTGCCAGAAATTATAGGCTTGTAAAAAAAATAAAAATTGGAAATCATTCCAAAAAAATTGGAAATCATTCCAATTACGATAAATGCCAGACATTACAGGTTTAAAAATCACATGAAGGTGCTTTAGAGCACCTTACTTGGAGTAAAATAGTAAATAGTCCTGTTGCCAAAATAGCTGGGGCACATTGTAAATACACTGAAAACTCAATGATATACAAATCAACTGAAAATAGTACAAAGTCAACATATTAAATACATTTTATTGTCATTTGAAAAAATATACAGTCATTTTGAATTTAATGCCAGCAATATGTGTCAAAAAGGTTGGGACAGGAGCAAAAAAGACTGGGACAGTGGTGTAATGCTAAAAAAATCAAGTCAAGGTTTATTTATTTATGTAGCAGCTTTTACAACAGATGTTGCCACAAAGCAGATTTACAGAAGTTTTGGGTCCGAGACCCCCAGTCAGCACTGCCAGGGGTGACAGAGGCAAGATAAACATCCTCAGATCAAGAAGAAGAAACCTAGAAAGGAACCCATGCTCTTCTGGTCCACACCAGAGGGTAAAACAAGTACAAGAGCAAAACAAAAAGGATCAGGACAAACAAATGTCCTATCAGAGTAGCAGCGAGAGACAGATCTGAAAATCAGATGAACGTCAGACACTACAGGTGCGTCCGAAATCATCTACTAAGTCAGTAGGTACTAGATTGGAGTCAGTAGGTACTGCTAGAGCGGTAGACTAGTAGGCAGTTTCAGTAGAGAGTGTTTAGTATTCATCCAGTATCTCGAACGCACTACTACATCCACCATCTTACCAACATCCAGTGATGCAAGAGGTCAGACCACCACTGTAAGCGTCCCACTGATCATTAAAAGCCCCATTTACTGATCGATTTGGATCCTGTTTGTGACCCTGAGCTGCGTTTGTGTCTGAATCTGTACTCGGATGGTGTCCAGCTGTAATTCAGATACGATGAATCAGGAGGAACTTAATCATTTCATTACCTCAGAAGCACCTCTAACTTTTGTAGCAGCAGTTCAGCAGCAGTAGTTACACACACACAGCTGATGTACAGCTTTCCACTGTTTTCTTCCCTCTGCTTTGAAATCATCCGCGGCTCCAGCTGAATTATGTGGTCGCAAACACAAACATGGCTCGCTGTTCAGGATGTCAACCGGTTAATGTTTGTGTACTGCTAGATGAATACTGAGTATTCAGACATACTAGCCGTGCTCGCCTACTGATTTCACCTACTGAGTAGTAGACAAGTTGGCGATTTGCGGTGCATTATAAAAAATAAAAAACACTGAACTGCAAACTGCTGAACGTCTGAAATCCGATATCTAGCAAGAGTGGAAAACATCTCACTTTCTAAACTACTTCTTTAAAAGAAAAGGCGTTGCTGACATCAAATTCAAAACATATATTTTCCTAAAACAACACAATTTGATTTACTGTCTTTGTCCTATTTTAATAAAATTAAAAATAGGGTTTAAGTAATTTGCATTACTGCATTCAGTTTCCATTTCTATTTAACACTGTGTCTCAACTTTCCTGGAAATAATATTTATTTATAATATAATATTATGTTGTGAAAACAAAACGCAGGATGGTGAGGAACGAGGGATGAAAAGATCGGGGATCTGCCCTGAGTGAGTACATGCAGGTTTGGGGCTGTAGGTTGAATGAAACCATTATGTGTGGGCTTGAAAATAAATAGGACTCTAAAGGAGGAACAAGGGATGAATAAACAACAAAAAGAGGAGCGCAGGAGGTCAGTATGTCTGTGGATTAGTGTTTGGGAATCTGCTCTGAGTGAGTAGAGGCAGTTTGGAGGCTGTGCATTAAACAAAACCATAATGTTTGGCTGCGCTCAAAAAGAATGGGACTCTATGGAAGGAACGAGGGATGAGTAAACGATAAATAGAGGAGTGCGGGCCAGTATGTCTGTGGATTAGTGTTCAGGGACTTGGCCTAAATGAGTACATGCAGGTTTGGGGCTGTAGGTTAAACGAAACCATGATGTTTGTGTGGGCTTGAAAATGAATAGGATTCCAAATGAGGAACAAGGGATGAATAAACAACAAATAGAGGAGCGCAGGAGGTCAGTATGTCTGTGGATTAGTGTTTGGGAATCTGCTCTGAGTGAGTAGAGGCAGTTTGGAGGCTGTGCATTAAACAAAACCATAATGTTTGGCTGCGCTCAAAAAGAATGGGACTCTATGGAAGGAACGAGGGATGAGTAAACGATAAATAGAGGAGTGCGGGCCAGTATGTCTGTGGATTTGCGTTCAGGGACTTGGCCTAAATGAGTACATGCAGGTTTGGGGCTGTAGGTTAAACGAAACCATGATGTTTGTGTGGGCTTGATAATGAATGGGACTCTATTGAAAGAATAAGGGATGAGTAAACGAAAAAAAGAGAAGTGTGAGTAGGTAAGTCTGTGGGTTAGAGCTCAGAGATCTGCCCTGAGTGAGTACACGCAGTATTTTGGATTTCGGTTAAACGAAACAGTGATGTTTGTGTGGGGTTGAAAATGAATAGGACCCTATGGAAGGAATGAGGGATGAGTAAACAACAAATAAAGAAGTGTGGGTGGGTATGTCTGTGGATTAGTGTTCAGGGACTTGGTCTGAGTAAGCACATGCAGTTTGGAGGCTGTAGGTTAAATTAACCATTGATGTTTGGCTGGTCTCTGAAATGAATGGGACTCTATGGAAGGAACGAGAGATGAGTAAACGACAAACAGACGAGTGCGGGTCGAACCAACACTACAGTCACAGTGTTAGAGGGTCTGCCCTGAGTCAGGGTACGCGAACCGGTGTATGTCGGTCGAGCAGAAGTTCTATAGATCGGCGTGTACATTTCCAGCCCATTCATTCTCTATGGGAAAAAAATAATCCGCTGCTATCCGGAATCCGTGCATCCAATCAAAAAGCTGTACACAAGCCCGAATCAACCAATCAGACCACACTATCTGGAGCCCATCATACAGAACTGTGTCTCTATACAAGAAGCATGAATTCGATATAATAGACATTAATCAGCATGACTAGTTTATCAGAGACGCAGATTAATGAAGCCTTCAACTTCTGAAGAGTTAGAAATGAGAAGCTGGTGAAGAAGAAGCGAGCTTTAAGAAAAACTTTGGTTTTATGTATTATCTTCTAATCACACGTGCGCTGAGCTGAGCTGATTCTCATGTGAAGCGTCTAGTCTAGTCTAGTCTGCAGCCAAGGCCGCTTTCACTCTCTGCTATTCTGACACTCCGGATAACGTTATAAACTTAAACTTAATATTTCTTTACCTCTCCTTTAGTACAGTTTCCACAAGTCTAGACTTTGTCCCAGCACGAAGACCCGAGGAGACTTGAGCTGTGCAGTAAACTACAGTTTCGCCCTCTCGACGCTGTTTATGCATATCATTAAACCTGCGCCAATAGACTGCCAGTGAGCTCATCGCGCAAATCTTCTCCAGCCAATAAGATCGTCTTAATTTGAATACGGGCCAATACTTGACTGTTGATTGGTCCAAATATAATAGAAAGCTCCTTTTAACTCTTTTAAAGTAATATCAGCGGAATATTTAACATTTCTGAGTAAACTGAACTGGAGTTGTGGATTTTTGTCTATTTTACCGTGTTCCTCAGTGGTCAGGACCACCACAGAGAAGGTACTAATTGAGTGGTGGGTCATTCTTAGCACTGCAGTGACCCTGACACTCACTGTCCACTCTATTAGCTGGTATTACTTTGCTGGTCCACTGTGTAGATGTAAAGTTAGAGACAATAGCTCATATGTTGCTGAGTGTTTTATCCTCTACTCCATTAGTGGTCAATAGCAGAGGTGTCAAGTAACAAAGTACAAATACTTTGTAACCTTTCTACTCCTTACATTTTAAACATAGTCTCGTTACTCGTTACTTTCATTTCAGCTTGTTTTCATTCATGTACATTTACATTCCAGTAAAGATTATTGATAACATGTCTTTGAAGTTTGACTTCATTACAATACTTATAGAAAACTAGTCATCATATCTTCTGCTCCATGAAACACATGTTAATGTTCAGTAGTAACAGATATGCTTCTTTAATATATTTACATTGTAATAAACTATATTCATGTTTAATGGGCGTATATGCTGCTGAAACAGGAAGCCTAGCTCATCCCAAATTTATCAACATTAACATTTTAATATATTATTATAGTCATTACGACTTTTAGAAGAATGGGGTTTTTGGGGAGGTGGGCTAGTGCACTATAGACCCCTGTGGTGTGACCTAAGCTTTTGTTCTTAATGGCATTTTTTTCTCCTTACATTATTTTTACTTTTATACTTTAAGTAGTTCTGAAAGCAGTACTTTTACACTTTTACTGGAGTAAAAAGCTTGAGTTGATACTTTAACTTCTACAGAAGTATTTTAAAACTCTAGTATCTATACTTCTACCTGAGTAATGACTGTAAATACACTCACACCAGCACAACACACACTAACACACCACCACCATGTCAGCGTCACTACAGTGCTGAGAATGACCCACCTCTCTAAGAGTACCTGCTCTGTGGTGGTCCTGTGAGGGTCCTGAACATGGCAGTACAAAGGGCTAATAAAATGGACAAATAGTGTGGAAACAAGGTGGGTGTACCTAATAAAGTGCTCTGTAAGTGTATGTTGTCAGAATGTTTCAAACTATTAACAGAATATAGATCCAAAGAAAGACAAGTATCTCCAAAATAGAAACTTTACAGCAGAGACCAAATACCGTCCTAACACTCTGGGTGTGTCTTAAAATCTACTGAGCTCCTACATAGACAGCATTTTACATCATAGTATGCGCTCCTGACATGTAGACTGTCCCAATACTTACATACCTTAAACATGCTGTCTACTGAGAAACCTTATTTAGACCTGATTTTAAAGAAGTATTGAACTCTTCCTCAGCCGCTAAGACAATCCCATGATGCACCGCAGGCTAATCTAGGAGCAGTGAAGTGGTTTTAAAATGTGAGTTATTTAGATTTTCTCTGGAGTTTTAATGTGTTTCTGGTCATATAATCACACAAAACAGTTTTTTATTATCAACTCTGTAACGAGTCCTTCACCATTTACACTTTTATACTCGAGCCATCAGCGTTTATGCTAGCGGATTTTTAAGCCTCAGGCTGTTGTTTTGGATGCTGGCCGGTAGCTTAGCAACCAGCTAAACCACCGGTGGCGTGCTGCAGTGGGGGGAACAAGCCGTGACGAAGTCTCTCTCTAACTAGAGCGTCTCAGTAATCTGTTTTATGAGGAGAAATGAGGAGAGAACGCTGCTACTTACACAGCTGCTACCTAGACAGCCTACTTACACACTCACTCGGGTTTGAGACTCACCCTTAATGTAAGTCAATGGAGCCTTTCTATTGGTCCATTCATCATGAAATATTCACATAATATAAACAGTGGCTGCTGCTTTTAAATGATGTAGAGAAATAGAAATGAATAAAAATGGAGATACAGTTTTATGTTGAGCAGTGACGACATGTCACTTGTTCGATGGGCAGATGGATTTGACTTGCTTGAAATAGTCGTCAGAGGCATGTGGGGAGAATAAAAGCTGAACTAGTTCACTGAGGAGAGGATCAGACTTATGCTTATGAAGATACTGCCAACAATAAACCCTCTCGCGTCCTAATAAAGTCCTTCTCATGTTTGCAAACACAACGCCTATACCTCCGCCCAGTCCCACCATCTCCACCAACCACAGCTGTGTCTCAGTTGTCAAATCGATTGCGAGTGGAAACGCGAGTATGATTTCCTCACCTATTTCCTGCGTGACCACTGAGATCCGAGGAGAAGGAGCCAGAGCAGGATGAACTGAACACGCCTGTCTGATACCTGTAACCTGACATGACGTACAATTATAATGTACACAATAAGCACAACATGACGTGGTTGGTATTGTGTAGATCAGGGTGTTTAATTAGAGTCAGTAAGGTCCAGTTAGAGGAGATTTTCTCAGGCCAAGGTCTGGACCGTCATCATTTCTAACGTGTGTTCTGATTCAGTGGTGTATCCTGTTTACTGAAGTAGTCTAGTATCAGCATCTTATACCATCAACTACTGAAACACCAACACACCACACATACCGTTCAGTATATTTCAGTATATTTACTGTTTAAATGCTGAACTGAATGAATTATATATAAAGCTCCAAACAAATTTTTGTTCTTACTTCAAGTAAAAACAAGAGCTACATTTTAAAAAACAACGCTTTTTTAAAAAAGTGCATCTTAAAGTCTTTATTTATAGAGAAAGTAAATAAAACGTGGTTCTTCTTGTTAACTCAGCTTCACAGATGAACATGTTGGTTGTACAGAGCGGTGTTCTCCAAAACTAGACGAGCAGGTCCATTCCAGAACCGTTCCTGTTAAACACTCAGTTCTCTCTGTTCACTTTTCTGTTTTTAGAGCTCCTTATTCTTTCTGACTCGCTTTAGTCTCCGACTGCTGCTCCTCGCTTCCTACCTCGCCTGTGTGAACACGTCACACGCCCCAATGTGCACAGATCTGATTGGCTGAGGAGTCTTCGGGGATCTTACAGTGCAGGTGATTGGTCTCTGAGGTCACTGCGCCGTTAAGCCTGTATACCGTAAAGACAAGAAAAGCTCCAACACTTAAAATAAACACAGTCAACATTAAATTACTCTCAGTAGTTTATCAGTTTGGGTCCGCATTAGACAGCGCCTTGGTCCGGATCCAGACCACGGTCCATCTATTAGTGACCCCTGGTGTAGTGGATCACTCTGCTGTACACTGGGGTTCAACTCCCCACCAGGGTAAACCTGCTTGAGTACATTTAATTTGTAACCCTACCTTCACCTACCTGTTTACAGGTACACTGTAACACTACCTTCACCTTATATTTTTTAGACTGTTGGACTTGTCGATGTGTTTTTGGTTAAGTGGCCAGCCTTGACGTGTCCTTGCTGAGGTCTCTCCTGCATCCTCCTCAGCATGATTTCATTTCCTGATGAAGATGTATTTTCCCCACATTTCACAGTGTTCCTAGTCTTACTCTGCTCCTGCAATATTAATGCTGCAGACATCACTTTCAGAACAAATATACATTTACAAAAACAACAACGAGATGAGAAGATAAAACATAAACATAATAAACAAGTAAAATAAAAAATTATATTTTACCCGCTATACCAACGTTTTAGAAATGAGGTTTGTACAGGTTTGTCCTTCCTTAACACAACAATGGACTGACGGGTCTCTAAAGAAAGTTGTTTCTTTCTGGTCATTGTGAGTCGGTCAGCAAGTCATCAACTGCTGATCTTCAGATACTAAACTAACCTAGAATGTTGTTCCCTTTTATACTCACTTATTAGTAGAATGTTTTTCAGTTGTGCATCACAATTGAGCAAGAGTGTCCTAACAACCAATTAGCCCAATAACATCCTTAACTTGGATTGGTGGCCGTACCAGGAGATTTAGACAGAGGACTGAGAATTACTGATAATAGGACTATATGTAAAATAAGCCTCTATACAAAAATAGACTTTAATACAAACATTTTTATTCTTTAAAAATCATCTGATACACTTACATTAATTGTGAAATGGACAATATTGTTAGTGAATTGTATAAAAAAGTGTGTGTATATATATATATATATATATATATATATATATATATATATATATATATATATATATATATATATATATATATATATATATATATATATATATATATATATTATAAGGGTAAGCTATACCCCTTACGGTAATACCCAGTGTGATAACTGAAACGCTGTTAATCAGACATTTTCACATGGGTCCTCAGCCTCCTAGCCCATATTTGCTCCACCCTTATGCACTCTAAGTTATTGCTAAAATGTGGGCTGAGGGGTTTCAGTTAAATCTTTATTGTTTTTGTATTTTTGTGCATTGTTATGCTTGTTTGTACTATAAAAACTCGTTGCCCATTGCATTTAAACAGGTATTGGTCACATCAGTTCTAGCCCTTCCTGGAGCAGAATAAAACATCTGGCTGTGTTTAAAGAATGTTTAGAGGGTCTTTTAGAAATGAGCTCATTTGCTCTGATGCAGGTTTACATACTTTGAACATTCTGACCAGCAGCTTCATGAGGAGCCACATGAGCTGCTTCTCTAACAGGACTGAAGAAGATAGTGTAGATGCTGAGATCTTGTTCTGATAAACAGGTTTGGGGGTTTTATAGCTCTTATAAAAATATACATTCCCATTTTTAAATTTAAATACAATCAAATATAAAAATATTTTTGTACATGGGCTCCAGATACACTATTTAAATTAGTCTTCCAATGCAATACATACATACATACATACATACATACACTACACAGTGGTGTAGTGGTTAGCATTGTTGTCTCGCAGCAAGATGATCCGATTTGTCTGAAGTTTGTATGTTCTCCCCATGCTTCAGTGGGTTTCATCTGGTTTCCTCCCACAATGGACTGGCGACCTGTCCACGATGTATTCCGCCTTTGCCCTCCGTCTTTGCCCTCCGCCTTGGCGTTGCTGTCCAAGGGAAAACAAATATCTCCAAAAATGGCCAAAATTTTCATGAGAGGACAAAACTTTACTTTTAACATAAAGTAAGTGAGTGGAACCAGATTTTTTCCAAATTAATGTATTTAGTAGTATTTCTGTTGATCCCATAACGTTGAACCAATGTAAAAGGCAACTGCTGCGTTCCAAGATGTAGAAAAATAAAAAAACGGACATACATTTATACATAGCCAACGAAGATATATACTCAGTTACACATGTCCAAACTTTTCACTGGTGGTTTAAGTTACACGGACTCCATACTTAACTCCAGGTCTTTAATTTTACGTGTATTCATAAAAGTTAAGTTACAAATATGTAGACATACGCGCTTTTGACTAAATAATAAATGTACAGTAAATTTTGGATAGAAAGACTGACTGTAAGGACCATGTTATGCCTTTGAGGTGACTTTAAGGCATCTTGGGGCACCAAAAAGTACCTATACAGCATAGGCAGTGTAGCACAGTCCACATGTTTATCAATTATCATGACTGTCCTACTCTTGGACAAAGAAATGACTGATAGGAAACAGGAATCATTTGTCTTTAGCCTCCAAATCCATTTAAAACATACATGTTCCATAATTTTTCTACCATAAAGAAATGATCTGGCAGGTTGATGAGCTTCATATGACCTCATCTCTGATCATTCCAACATCTTCCCACACACAGAAGGCTTTAATGAGCCAGACCTCGACTCATCAAAGAGACCCAGAGACGAGGACGAGGCACTCGGAGCAGAAGCAAAGTGCAAGCAAAGGCACTTCTAGGAGTCAAGTGTCCAGGGGATGCTCACTAACACGATCTCAGTGGACTAATGATGAATTAAAGCATCGTGTTTCTCTTGGTGGGCCTTATTCATTGATCTGCATATTCCTAGTGCATTTAAGAGGGCATCTGGGGGGATCAAACACTTAAGCTATGGATTCTTTATTTAGATGTGGTTTGCGACTAATGAGTTGGGTAACACAAGCTGCTGTTTGTCCCTGAAAGTGACGCTGAACTCATTTCCTCTGCAGTGCAGCACAGCTAAGGCCGGACCCTCCCAACCACTCGCCGCATCCCAACCCCGAGTGATGTATGGAGAGGTATGGCCTGTGATGTATGAGGAGGTATATACACTGTGATGTATTGCTCCGCTCTAACCGACTCATTTGCACCCCAGAATCATTTGTTCCACGGGATCAATGGCACATATTCCAACAAACATCGTGTATGTTGCGCATTTGTGGCAATTAAATTTGTCGGACCCCCTCGCTTCCTCTCCCTCCGCAATGGAACGAGAAAAATGGCCAGCTATTATGGTGAATAGGGTCCAGCCATTGCATTGATTTAAGCGGAGGGTATTCTCTTATTGCCGTCTTATTGATCACGGCCATCTATCATTTTTTTCAGCCTCTGCATTAATCACCATCGCAGAACGCTTTCAAATAAAGCCTCGCTGCGCATGGATACAGTGCTGGTGGGAATAGAAATAATGGGGCCCAGTATGGACCCCTGACGTATGCCACCCCTTAAAAACAAACCAGGTTTGATTCAAATGATTAATACAAGAATTAATATATAGAATATTGTTTGTTATGTGTTATATTTGTCTTACTTTCTTCTATATGTTAACATGTAGCAGATTTTTTATTACAGAATTTAGATAGAATTGTAGAGAGATAGATGGATGGATGGATGGATATAATTGTAGAAAGAGAGATAGTTGGATAGATAGAATTGTAGAGAGATATATGGATTGATATAATTAAGGAGAGAGAGATGGATAAATAGAATTGTAGAGATAGATGGATAGATA
The DNA here is from genome assembly GCA_021613375.1 of Megaleporinus macrocephalus. Lineage (NCBI taxonomy): Eukaryota > Metazoa > Chordata > Actinopteri > Characiformes > Anostomidae > Megaleporinus > Megaleporinus macrocephalus. Next base: position 7,615,600 of record CM038706.1, on the reverse strand, counting down.
GAGGTGTAAAGAGAGATATATATGGATATACAGAATTGTAGAGAGAGATATATGGATATACAGAATTGTAGAGAGAGATAGATGGATAGATAGAATTGTAGAGAGAAAGAGATGGATAGATAGAAATGTAGAGAGATATATGGATTGATAGAATTGTAGAGAGAGATAGATGGATACATTGAATTGTAGAGAGATAAATGGATAGACAGAATTGTAGAGAGAGATAGATGGATACATAGAATTGTAGAGAGAGAGATAGATTGATAAATAGAATTGTAGAGAGAGATAGATGGATACACTGAATTGTAGAGAGATAAATGGATAGATAGATAGAAGTGTAAAGAGAGATATATGGATAGATAGAAGTGTAAAGAGAGAGATATATGGATAGACAGAATTGTAGAGAGATAGATGGATAGATAGAAGTGTGAAGAGAGAGATATACGGATAGACAGATTTGTAGAGAGAGAGATGGATGGATAGAAAGAATTGTAGAGAGAGATAGATTGATAAATAGAATTGTAAAAAGATATATGGGTCGGTAGAATTGTAAAAAAATAGATGGATAGATAGAATTGTAGAGAGATAGATGGATAGATAGAATTGTAGAGAGATAGATAGATTGATTAATAGAATTGTAAAGAGAGATAGATGGATAGATAGAATTGTAGAGAGAGATAGATGGATAGATAGAATTGTAGAGAGGGAGTTAGATGGACAGATAGAATTGTAGAGAGGCAGATAGATGGATAGATAGAATTGTAGAGGGAGATAGATGGATAGATAGAATTGTAGATAGATAGATAGATAGATAGATAGATAGATAGATAGATAGATAGATAGATAGATAGATAGATAGATAGATAGATAGAAATGTAAAGAGAGAGATATATGGATAGATAGAATTGTAGAGAGAGAGATAGATGGATAGATAGAATTGTAGAGAGAGATAGATGGATATATAGAATTGTAGAGAGGGAGTAAGATGGATAGATAGAATTGTAGAGGGAGATAGATAGATAGATAGATAGATAGATAGATAGATAGATAGATAGATAGATATATAGAAATGTAAAGAGAGAGATATATGGATAGATAGAATTGTAGAGAGAGAGATAGATGGATAGATAGAATTGTAGAGAGAGAGATAGATGGATAGATAGAATTGTAGAGAGGGAGTAAGATGGATAGATAGAATTGTAGAGGGAGATAGATAGATAGATAGATAGATAGATAGATGGATAGATAGAATTGTAGAGAGGGAGATAGATGGATAGATAGAATTACAGAGGGAGATGGATAGATAGATAGATAGATAGATAGATAGATAGATAGATAGATAGATAGATAGAGGAAGGACTCCAGTAGAGAATGTGATTTAACCCTTTCTGCACCCCTAGGTTAATGAGACGTTGATCTGAGTCCTATTTTGGGAGGAGATCAGATTATTGGTGGGGACAATTCAGTAATCGCTGGATATCGGTGGGGACACATCACTTCTGTCCATGCTAATACTACACCCTGGACCTGACAGATGGAAAGCTTGACCAGGCTGTGTGTCCACTACCAACCGCGGTGGAAGTAGCTTGAAAATAGATAATAGACCATCCGACTTGCAGACAGCCAGGTTTCAGCTCTCAGGAAACCGTATCAGTGCAGCTATTTTACAGCCATTCCAGAAAGTGGAGACATACAAATAGCTTGTCTGGATGCGTAAATCCTGTCAGGCGAAAAATAAATAAATAAATAAATAAATGAAAAAACCCACAAAACCTGATGTGAGCAATAGTGCTTACTCTACATGTAGCTTGGCAAAAAAAAAAAAGATAGATATTGATGCCCCACATACCACAGTCTGTCAGCGGAGTTTGACAAACCACTGCATTCTTTGCTATTATGATGCTGTTGTGAGAAACTCCAAGCAGATCATAAATTACAGGAAATAAAGCAGTCTGATGTATTTCCCTGCCTATAGATATAATCGCTTTTTATTAGCACGGAACAAGCGCCCGGAGCCATGTGCCGCTCTCCATTTAAATAACGTTATGAATAAACTACTGAATTATGACATTTAATTTGTTAATATTGCTTTGAAATGCTGTATCTCACACACACACTCACACACACACACACCACACACACACACACACACACACTCGTTCCTCTGGAGGAGAAGCAGAACGCTTTATTTAATTCCGACTTTGTTATGCGCATAATTTCCATGTCTGGAAAGTCGCTCTAGTGTACTCGTCCTCCAAATTGAGAGACGGTTCAAATTCACACATCAGACCGATGTTCCCTATGAAACAACTCCTTAGATAAGAGATTTCATATTAATGGGGTGGCAGCACGGTGGTGTAGTGGTTAGTAAGGTGGTGTAGTGGTTAGTACGGTGGTGTAGTGGTTAGTATGGTGGTGTAGTGGTTAGTAAGGTGGTGTAGTGGTTAGTATGGTGGTGTAGTGGTTAGTAAGGTGGTGTAGTGGTTAGTATGGTGGTGTAGTGGTTAGTAAGGTGGTGTAGTGGTCAGTATGGTGGTGTAGTGGTTAGTATGGTGGTGTAGTGGTTAGTAAGGTGGTGTAGTGGTTAGTATGGTGGTGTAGTGGTTAGTAAGGTGGTGTAGTGGTTAGTATGGTGGTGTAGTGGTTAGTATGGTGGTGTAGTGGTTAGTATGGTGGTGTAGTGGTTAGTGTGGTGGTGTAGTGGTTAGTAAGGTGGTGTAGTGGTTAGTATGGTGGTGTAGTGGTTAGTACGGTGGTGTAGTGGTTAGTATGGTGGTGTAGTGGTTAGTATGGTGGTGTAGTGGTTAGTACGGTGGTGTAGTGGTCAGTATGGTGGTGTAGTGGTTAGTACGGTGGTGTAGTGGTTAGTACGGTGGTGTAGTGGTCAGTACGGTGGTGTAGTGGTCAGTACGGTGGTGTAGTGGTTAGTACGGTGGTGTAGTGGTCAGTACGGTGGTGTAGTGGTTAGTATGGTGGTGTAGTGGTCAGTACGGTGGTGTAGTGGTTAGTATGGTGGTGTAGTGGTTAGTATGGTGGTGTAGTGGTTAGTACGGTGGTGTAGTGGTCAGTATGGTGGTGTAGTGGTCAGTACGGTGGTGTAGTGGTTAGTACGGTGGTGTAGTGGTCAGTACGGTGGTGTAGTGGTCAGTACGGTGGTGTAGTGGTTAGTATGGTGGTGCAGTGGTTAGTACGGTGGTGTAGTGGTTAGTACGGTGGTGTAGTGGTTAGTATGGTGGAGTAGTGGTTAGTATGGTGGTGTAGTGGTCAGTATGGTGGTGTAGTGGTCAGTACGGTGGTGTAGTGGTTAGTACGGTGGTGTAGTGGTCAGTACGGTGGTGTAGTGGTCAGTACGGTGGAGTAGTGGTTAGTATGGTGGTGCAGTGGTTAGTACGGTGGTGTAGTGGTTAGTATGGTGGTGTAGTGGTTAGTATGGTGGTGCAGTGGTTAGTATGGTGGTGCAGTGGTTAGTACGGTGGTGTAGTGGTTAGTACGGTGGTGTAGTGGTTAGTATGGTGGTGTAGTGGTTAGTATGGTGGTGTAGTGATTAGTACGGTGGTGTAGTGGTTAGTATGGTGGTGTAGTGGTTAGTACGGTGGTGTAGTGGTCAGTACGGTGGTGTAGTGGTTAGTACGGTGGTGTAGTGGTCAGTACGGTGGTGTAGTGGTTAGTATGGTGGTGTAGTGGTTAGTATGGTGGTGTAGTGGTTAGTATGGTGGTGTAGTGGTTAGTACGGTGGTGTAGTGGTCAGTACGGTGGTGTAGTGGTTAGTATGGTGGTGTAGTGGTTAGTATGGTGGTGTAGTGGTCAGTACGGTGGTGTAGTGGTTAGTATGGTGGTGTAGTGGTTAGTATGGTGGTGTAGTGATTAGTACGGTGGTGTAGTGGTCAGTACGGTGGTGTAGTGGTTAGTACGGTGGTGTAGTGGTCAGTACGGTGGTGTAGTGGTTAGTATGGTGGTGTAGTGGTTAGTATGGTGGTGTAGTGGTTAGTATGGTGGTGTAGTGGTTAGTACGGTGGTGTAGTGGTCAGTACGGTGGTGTAGTGGTTAGTATGGTGGTGTAGTGGTTAGTATGGTGGTGTAGTGGTTAGTATGGTGGTGTAGTGGTCAGTACGGTGGTGTAGTGGTTAATATGGTGGTGTAGTGGTTAGTATGGTGGTGTAGTGGTTAGTACGGTGGTGTAGTGGTCAGTATGGTGGTGTAGTGGTCAGTATGGTGGTGTAGTGGTTAGTACGGTGGTGTAGTGGTCAGTACGGTGGTGTAGTGGTCAGTACGGTGGTGTAGTGGTTAGTATGGTGGTGTAGTGTTAGTATGGTGGTGTAGTGGTTAGTACGGTGGTGTAGTGGTCAGTATGGTGGTGTAGTGGTCAGTACGGTGGTGTAGTGGTTAGTACGGTGGTGTAGTGGTCAGTACGGTGGTGTAGTGGTCAGTACGGTGGTGTAGTGGTTAGTATGGTGGTGCAGTGGTTAGTACGGTGGTGTAGTGGTTAGTACGGTGGTGTAGTGGTTAGTATGGTGGAGTAGTGGTCAGAATGGTGGTGTAGTGGTCAGTACGGTGGTGTAGTGGTCAGTACGGTGGTGTAGTGGTTAGTACGGTGGTGTAGTGGTCAGTACGGTGGTGTAGTGGTCAGTATGGTGGTGTAGTGGTTAGTATGGTGGTGTAGTGGTTAGTATGGTGGTGTAGTGGTTAGTATGGTGATGTAGTGGTTAGTGTGGTGGTGTAGTGGTTAGTGTGGTGGTGTAGTGGTTAGTACGGTGGTGTAGTGGTTAGTACGGTGGTGTAGTGGTTAGTGTAGTGGTGTAGTGGTTAGTATGGTGGTGTAGTGGTTAGTAGGGTGGTGTAGTGGTTAGTATGGTGGTGTAGTGGTTAGT
>CM038706.1:7528232-7605732 GCA_021613375.1 Megaleporinus macrocephalus | reverse complement strand
ATATATATATATATATATATATATATATATATATATATATATATATATATATATATATATATATATTGCTATAACAATGTAACAAAATTCATCTGAATGACCCCTAGAGGTCCTGTAGAAAGAGGCTAACCATTGTTCAGTCATTAACAATGTTTTAATCTGTTTTTCTTTAATATATCCAATTTCTCTAGAATATTGACCACTAGAGGTCCTGTAGAAAGAGGCTAACCATTGTTCAGTCATTAACAATGTTTTAATCTGTGTTTTTTTAATATATTCAATTTCTCTAGAATATTGACCACTAGAGGTCCTGCAGAAAGTTTAATCAAGGCATAGTTTTACTTTTTATTAACTTCATTAAATATGTATATATCTGAATGAGCAATAGAGGTCCTGTAGAAAGAGGCTAATCACAGGTTTAGTCATTAAAAAAGGTGAATTTTTATCAGTGATTTATGCTTATTATTGCTATATATATTGTTATAACAATGTAACAATTTTAACAAGTTTAATCAAGACATAGTCTTACTTTTTATTAACTTTAACTTTTATACTTTTTATTAATTTTTATTATTTCACATAAAGAAAAACAACAGTGTAATAAAATGTATATATCCCAGCGACCACTAGAGGGCCTGTAGAAAGAGACCAATTGCTGTTAAGTCATCAATTTTAACCAGTGATTTATGCTCATCATTGCTCCCTAGCAGCTCAACACATTATTTAGTTGTTTATTATTTACACAGTTTTACACATTATTTTACAAAAAGAGAGCCAACAGTGTAATAATGAGATGTAATATATGACCACTAGTGGCCCTGTTAAAAGAGAGACAATCACTGATTCAGTCATTGAAAAGTGGTGCTTTAATCAGTGATTTTTGCTTATCATTGCTCTCTAGCAGCTCAACACAGAGTTACATTGTTAAGAAAACCAGCAGTGTAATGAAATTCATATATCTGAATGACCATTAGAGGTCCTGCTGAAAGAGACCAAGCACTGGTTCAGTCATCAAAAATGTTTTAATCAGTGATTTCTTTTTTTAATATATCCAGTTTCTCTAAAGGATTGACCACTAGAGAGCAGAATTGTAATTTTCTTTTATTATAAAGTAAACAATTTTAATTGAGTAATTGTGATTCATCAGCTTATGGAAAAAATATATCCGAATAACCACTAACCAGTGATTTATGCTCATCATTGTTCATCATTGCTATCGGGCAGCTCATAGCTCAGAGTCATGCTATTTCATACAAACAGAACCGACAATGTAATGAAATTCTTATATCCAAATGATCAGCCCTGTGCAAAAAAAAAAAAAAAAAAAAAAAAAAAAAAAAAAATATATATATATATATATATATATATATATATATATATATATATATATATATATATATATATATATATATATATATATATATATACATCCAAGGATTGACAACGAGAAGGCATGCAGATCACCGTTCAGCCACCAAAAACAGTGAATTTAAATTTTCTTTTATAATAATGCAATCAAGCTCAATCAAGTAAATGTGGTAGTCCTTTCAATCAGCCTCTTTTTGGGTGGGCAGGTTCACATCCTTCAGTAAAAGGCAAGGGTCCTTTGGGATGCAGCCAGGAGGACAGCATTTTGAGGCCTAGGTAAATCCACACTGATTTATAATCTAAGTAGACGTAATCCATGATTTTGGTACTCCAACAGCATCATCTTGATCTCTTCCACCAGCGGCCGTTTCCTACTTCTACATTTCAGACCTATTACTAATTCATATGCCTTCTCTCAAGAGTGTAGAATTAGCATGGACTGAAGTGACGTGTCCCCACCAATATCCAACGATTATTGAATTGTCCCCAGCAATAATTTGATCCCCTCCAAAAAACAAACAAAAAAAATCTGTCAACGTCTCATTAACCTAGAGGTTCAGAAAGGGTTAAATCACGTTCACTACTGGAGTCCTACCTTCCTGCACAACAACTACCAACCGTCAGGTTCATAGGTCCCCACCAATGTCAAGAGCCAATCTCTGCCCTTGCCTTCTCCAATGATGGACATAAGATGGACAATAAAGCAACGTGTTCAATCAAAAAAGGAATGCTTCTACACTACTGTGCAAAAGTCTAATCTAAGCTGATTGAGGCCTAAGTAAATCCACGCTGACCACACGGATCTAAGAAGACAAAATCCATGATTTTTCTACTCAGTCACTCCACAGCATCACCTCAGCACTATCACGTCTTTGGCTTGTTGTCCGTGGCAGCAGCTGTTTGTATTAAACACAAAAGCTCTGCAGGATTCATCCTAGAACGTTCCCAACAAAGGAGCACAGCCTGATGCGGACCGCCGCTGTCTCAGTAGACCGTAGCACCTGTTAGTGAGGAAATATACAGCCATTTTCCTCCGAAACAAAGAGTCGGCGCAAAGCAAACCCCCGCAGAGTAAAACAGAAGGTTAACGAGACTTTGGGGTTTTAGACTTCATGAGGGCCATTAGTTCTCTAACTGAGCAAGCCTTAATATCCTCTTTCCCCCTCTGCAGCCCTCGCTCGGCCCCACACTCACGCTGGTTAATAATTCACACGCAGGGCTATTGCGTTCCACATCCTGGGTCTGGGCTAAAATAACAAATCCATCATGCTCGCCGTCGGTACATTCACACCGTTTTCTGATACACACCGAAGACCCCTGTTTTCTGAACAGGCTCGGGATACCAGCGAGATTAACCTACGATGCCCAGCCTGAGATTTTAGTTTATATCTATTTTCTATATACAGCAATAAATTCATTTCATCTTTCAAGCTTCCATGAATTCCTCAATGCACTTGTTTCTGATCATCACAGATTCTGATTTCAAGTTTATTTACACATTTTAAAAAAGAAATAAAAATCATGTTTGTATCACTGCCTTCTAACACACAACATGGCTCAGAATTAATGAGACAGGGAGAAGATAGAGGATGGAACAGAAGACTGAACGGGGAACTGGACAGGAGACTTGACAAGGGATTGGACAGTAAACTGGACAGTGAACGACACCGGAGACGAAACAGAAGACTGGACAGGGAACTGGACGAGGGGACTGGACAGAACAGGAGACCGTACAGTTAACAGGAGAATGGATAGGGGAACTGGGCAGGAAACTGGACTGGGAATGAGACAGGAGACTGGACAAGGGACGAGACAGGGGATGGAATAGAAGACTGAATGGGGAACTGGACAGGAGGCTGGACAGGAAATTTCACAGGAAACTGGCTAGGGAATGACACAGGAGACGAACCAGAAGACTGGGCAGGGAACTGGACGGGAGGACTGGATAGAAGACTGGACAGGGAACTGGACGGGAGGATTGGATAGAAGACTGGACAGTATTTACAGTTTATTAAACTAAAGCTGAGTCTGAAGCTTTAGAAGCTGCACAGGTGCTACATCAGGTGGATGATACAGTGATGCAGTCAAGAATGGAGCAAATGGCATGAATGGAGAGGAAAGCTGGTTGGTGCTGGGTGACAGGGGGGCCCTGGTGGTCAGTTCTTTACAGTATTGGGCGGGACAGGTGGGCGTTTATTACCTCAGAAAGAGAAAAGAAACAGAGTTAATTCTGGTTTAGGTTAGTACAGAGGATGAGGAGTGTTTAGAGTGTAGCTGGTGACCTAACCTAGAATGTTGTTCTCCCTTTTATACTCACTTATTAGTAGAATGTTTTTCAGCTGTGCATCACAATTAAGCAAGAGTGTCCTAACAACCAATTAGTCCAATAACATCCTTAACTTGGATTGGGGGCCGTACCAGGAGATTTAGACAGAGGACTGAGAATTACTGATAATAGGACTATATGCAAATAAGCCTCTATACAAAAATAGACTTTAATATAAACATTTTTATTCTTTAAAAATCATCTAATACACTTACATTAATTATGAAATGGACAATATTGTTTATGAATTGCATAAAAATTGCATGAAATGAAATTCTAAAGTGATCCTAAACTTTTAAGCGGTAGTGTACATACTCAGCAATACATACAGTAGCCTAGGAAATGAATACGGGTCACGTTTAACCCATGTTGTGCATTAGAAGGGGTTTGTATAGCTTATGCATCAAAGTGTTAAGGAGTTCTCTCACTCTCGTTACTTTGACTTTACAATTAGAGAACTGTCAGTGGTGACAAACGCAGATCAGGCCTCTGTCTACGTCCACATGCTCACCCGCCTGCCCGCCCACTCACACGCTCCACACCCACAATCGCACCCCAACCCGCGTCGTTTAACGTGGCCTGTAATCATGAATTTTCCTGGGCAGCTTGCTCTGAGGCACAAAGTCAATTTACTATGACCAGCACTGGATCTTTTGACCATTAGATAAAAGATTGAGTACATTGAACACGCAGCCCAGCCGAAGCTATACAATCCATCACCTTTATAAAATCTCAGCTGAGAACAATCACTTTTCCCAACATTTAAAAAAAATACTACGTCTAATTACCTTTCAGGCTTTGATGCTCGATCAATCTGGAGCGAGCTGCGGATCTCCTCCACCAGCGGCCGTTTTAGGCTTCTACATTTCAGGAGTATTACTAATTGATATCCTTCTTCATTGATGGACATTAGATGGACAATAAAGCAGCATGTTCAATTGAAGAGGAGTTATCTGATCAATAAGGGTATTTTCACCATCTGATCTGATTAGAACAGATGTAAATAATCATACATACAATACAAAGTAACATGAATATGTTATTGTGAGAGAAGTAGATCAGATCTTGAGCTCCAGTTTGAAGAACAAAGTTTGGTTCCAGATTTCTCCTGGACGCCCCAGACATTGTATGAATGTATTCAGTTCCTTCAGCAGTAATCTTGATTTAGCTTAATGAAGTACTGAGCAGTCAAAGCAGGTATTAGATGAGAACTGAAAATAATACTGGGTTGTTTCCACACGGAGAAGCTTGGAAAGGGTTAAATAAACACACTGACGTATGTAAAATCACCACTTACTGTATTAATACTGTTTAATATTTAAATAATAAAGTGTTTTACTGAGTAAATTAAATTGTCAAGGTGTAAACACAATTTGAAGTAATTGTGTGTGCACTGTGGGGTTGGTAAGCTGATCACACAGGTTTGTTGACGGTGGGGTGTGAGTGGGGGGGGGGGCGGATGTGCCAGTGTCTCAGGGTGCTCTTATGTCTATGTTATCTTCAGGTTCTCTCCTTTTAGTTTAGGCTGTTATAGTTAGATCTGCCAGAGTCGCCAGCCACACTTCTCTATAGTCTCCTGAGCAGAACTAACTCTCTCTCTTTACTCTTCCTGAGATAACGACTGTCCTCCCGTCCTGCTGAACGCTGTTGGAAGACTGACCATCAGGGCTTCCTCCTCACTCATCACCAGCCAGCTCTCCTGTTCATTTGTTTCAACTGCTACACCCTCAGTAACATCACTGTACACCATCCAGATGTACCAGCATTCAGATAGGATGGGACTGTTTCAGTTCACCCCCACTTTTTACACAGACTCAGTCAGAGACTGCCTCTACCTGTGCAGGTTCTAAAGCTTTACAATCCAGACTTCAAACAGCTAGTCAAATGTGGTAGTCATACTGCCTAGGCTGAATGCAGGTCAGGCCATTTTATTTTAAATTCCATTTATTTCTTTTTCAGTACAGTTTTTGTTTGTATATTTTTTCTGTTTTATTTGTATTAAATGTATATGTATACATATGTATATGTATAAATGTATAACCCACCCTTTTTTCCACTACATCTTACACTACCTGGCATCTTTGCAACCCCTTCATGGGAAATCAGCGAAGCACCTTTAAAGATTCTCTCAGCTTATATACTGAACTGAGCTCAACTGTAAATACTGATGGGCGGGGTTGGGGGGGGGTGGCGTATAATATAATTTTGGCACGTTTAAAATACTTCTGAATATAAACCCCTGGTTTATATGATATAGAAAAATTAAAATCGACAAAAGTAGATTAACACACATTTCTTTAGACAACAGTATAATCTCTTTGTCAAAAGAAAAATATGTATCTCCATGTATCTTCCATGCTTTTCTTTAAACAAAGATTGTACTGTCACTGTCTAAAGACATTAGATCTTAAAAATGGCAACTGTACAGGAGAAACCAAAAACCTACTTTACTTGTAATGTAAGTCAATGGAACCAGAATTTTTTCCAAGCTATTTTGGAGCATTTCTATTGGTCTATTCATCATAAGATTTTTGCACGATGTAAACAGCAGCTACTGCATTCAAATAATGCAAATAAAAATAAAATAATATATATATAAATAAAAATGAACAAAAATGAATGCATGTTTTTCTTTGGACAGCAATGATATACTGCAAAATAAAGCTTATATTTCAGATTTACCACCATCGTCAGCTTTGTATACTAAAGGCCGGTCACGTAGGATCACTGTTGTCATTTTCAATAGCCCATGTAATCCCTATATTTTCATTATACACATTGTGACCCCTGTTTTTTTATCACCTCTACTATAAAACACTAGGTCTTTAGGTTTCTCTAATACAATGACATGTACATCTCAGTGATTTAATTATACAGCAATGCTGGAAAATCAGTGTAATTCCTCTTTAAAAAACAGAAAAGCCGTGTATCATATTGTTAATGCTTTCTCATGAAAACAGCAAAAGCATAAAATCTTGTGCTGCGCTGGTGCTGATCTCTCGTGCAGCCTGCAGTTTTGAGTGTGACCACTAGAGTGCTGTAAAAATCCATTCAAGTCCCTCATGTAGAAAAGCGAATTAATCTCAGCAATCAGTAAATAATGTCAAGGTTGTGAAATTCCTCTTTAATTGCACATCTTAACAATGCAAATCTTCATCCAGCGCCCGCAAAACAGTATCTCTGACAGCCTGTTATGGGACGTCTCCAGCTGCGGGCTACTTCAGGAGATAATGAGATGATGGACACTGTAGTAGAATGTACCATTCTAAACGTTTCTAATGTTCTTCTTAGAAATGGAACATTAGCAACTGATTAAGGCCCAAGATCACTGTTTTACCCTCCACGCAACCTCATTAAAAGAGTCCTTCAGATGAACTTAGAACATTCTTGACCATCCATATATGGCTGCCGACCCTTTACTAACATTCAGTTTCATCATCTTTCAAAACAGATTAACGAGTAACCAGAGGACGCTGCTCAAATAAGCCATCACTGGAGGGACAGCAGTTTTACTAGAGGTGTTTTATATATATATAAATATATATATATATATATATATATATATATATATATATATATATATATATATATATATATATATATATATATATATATGTGTGCTAAAACATAGAGTCAGAATTATTTATAGTAGTGGTGAAGGTAACCAGACGTCTGAAGACTTTAATCCCCCTCAGAATGTTATTACATTCACCGATGCCTGAAGCATTGTTTTATGATAGTTTAAACATATTATTTGGCCTAAAACTTAAGAGATAAAAAAGAAAAAAATATTTAAAATTACAATAATTGTGGAAAAGTACAATCAAGACATTGCAATGCAAAATAGTTTATTTCTCTGTTACTTAGATTTATCAGATTTTTGTTTTATTATCATTTCAATTATATAATTATATGTTACCACTAAGAAAGTATGCATACATTTACTGGTGGTTTGAATAATGAATATTTGTGTTGTAGACACTGGGACCCCTGGTTACCATCACCACCAATGGGTTTCTCTCAAAGATTCTCTCCAGTGAAGCCACTCACACTAAATTATAAAGAAATGTTGAAAACTCTACAAAACTCGCTGTTTAATATCAATTTTGGTTATTAGTTGACTTGGTAACACTTATTCTAGTAAACGTCTTCTGTCATAAGGCTACATTACCTAACTCTGATCAAATACTGTGGATATATATAAAAATATAACTTTCATAGCGATTGAAGACTAATGGAAGAAGCCCTTATGCACATGTAGGGTTATTTCAGCTGTCCTGACATATATTATATAAGTGTTATGGAACTGTGCCCTACAGTATAGTGTAGCTGTTTAGTTGCAGCATAACTCTGATATAACTGTGCCATAAATATGTAAAGGTTTGCCCATTTTTATTTATTTGCATTATTTGAATGCACCAGCTGATGTTTACATTGTGTGATAGTTTCATGACGAATGGACCATTAGAAGTGCTCCAAAATAGCTTGGAAAAAAGTCTGGTTCCATTGACTTCCATTGTGAGTCAAGAAAGTTTTTGGCCTCTCCTGTAAAGTTGCCATCTAGGAGATGCCCATTTATTACAATTATTATTATTACCAGTAATGATCTCCAAAAGATGGAAAGTTTTGTTTTTTAAGTAGTTTTGGAGCATTTTTATTGGTCCAATCATGGTGGGATTACTGACCGGGCCAGTGGGGCCAGCGCCCAGGGGCCCTTAAGGTCAGGGGGCCCTGGCCCAAAACATTTTGCGATGCCTATCAACATTTATGATACAATATATTTTTATTTCTGAGGGCCCTACATTTTAAGGATCCTCTGACCTTTTAGGGACTTAGGCCTAGCCATGCTTTTGGGCCCCTTATAAAAATGGACAAGACGTTGTGGCACTGCTCTGACTTCGACTTCTGGCTATTAGGGGTCCTAGGAAAGAGGGGGGCATAATTTTAGAGGGCCCTGGTTATGAAAGCCCCTACCAGGGGGCCCTAGAGAAGAACAGGGCATACTATTAGAGGGCCCTTGATCACGAGGGGCGCGGGTTGGGGGCCCAAACTATCTTTAATCCATCCTTGGGTCCAATCATCATCCAATTGGAGAAACTTGGCTTTCTTTGGACAGCAACTGTATACTGCTGAGAACTCATGACTGCATATCTGCTATGACATGTTTATGACATGGTTATGTCAGTGTTATGCAATAGGGTCCATGCCAAGAGTCACTACAGTTCCATTATATGGTGGTACCTAAAGCCATTGCTTTTCCACCAACCATGCAAGATTGTTGTTCTCCACAATATTATTCCTTTCATTTCCCACCCACACCCCCCCAAACCTTCAATTCAATACCTGAATGAATTAATGCATCCTAACTCTGTTTGATTATTCCATTTGCCAAACACTCACTCCAACGAGAATCATAATCCTATTGAGTTGCGTGGACGTGCCAGCAAAGCCCAACAGCTGTTTTATTCAAGAGGAGTTGTTTTACTGGGAACGGGAACAGTTCCGCTGCGGAGCCGGTCTGAAGTTCTCTGGCTCTGCATATGAATTAAAGCTAACAGCGTAATAATAACGTACCCGTATGATTTGTAGAAGCTTGAGGCCAGTCTATTGCAGTTTCCACAGCTCTTAAAGACAGTCGGTATAAATGAGAAAACGAATCTACGGTGAACAGAACAGGATCAATAGAGGATGAGTAATCGTGGAATAAAGGCAATATATTCAAAGGGGCCTTGAAATATGCCAATACAGAGCACAGCTTATAGCAGGTTCGCTGGGATTAGCAACACCACTGCTTAGTTTCATATGCATTCAGACTGTTTACCCAAATAGATTCTGCGATGGGCAACCTGGCGTGGAGTAAATCATATAGATCACAGTCGAGGAGTGTAACTGTGAACCTACAGACGTGCACGCAGGCCCTACTGCACTGGGACGTCTCTATGAACCCAACTCACAGTGTGGAAAACAACTGATAAATATCAAAGGTCACTGGTGCACCGCATGAGTGAAAGCGCCACTGTTTAGTACACGCCGTCCAATCACGGCGTCCCAGCTGACTGCCAGTCTAGGAACGTGCTGCCGCTGAACGTGACACTGGGGGTACAGATGTTTGCCAACCTCAGAGCAATCCATTCAGTCATTAATTAGGCAAACAGGCCTTCGTCTTCTTCCTTCTGTCTGTCCCCGCTTCCCCACCTCGCTCTCTCTCTCTCTTATGTGTGTGTGTGTGGGGTTGTGTTTGTTTGCGCATGTTTTCTCTCTATAGACTGCCTGTCACAAATGCCTAATCCATCTTGGCAAACTGAGGCATACAGGAACACCATTGATTAGTATTCACGGACACAACAAATTGAGCTGACTCCGTGCCCCGCTATAAATATGGAACAAGTGTCTTCCTTAAGACAGATTTCACCTTGCTTCATTTGCTAGCTCACACTCCTTTATTGTTTTCCATGCAATCAGCATTACTCTTAAACATTAGCGGATGTACGTACAACAGAAAACAAGAGCCGCGCCAAACTAAACTAAGCCCCAGCACCTACTTCATAAATGTTATAGTGTCGCAGTCCAGAGAAAAACATGTCTATATTTCTGTTGATTTTAATTCTGTTTTGTGAAAGTTTCATAATGAATGGACCAATAGAAATGCTCCAAATTCATGTGGAACAAGAAAAAATCTGGTTCCACTGACTTACAATAAAATTCTTTCCTGTGTGTGTGTGTGTGTGTGTGTGTGTGTGTGTGTGTGTGTGTGTGTATATATATATATATATATATATATATATATATATATATATATATATATATATATATATATATATATATATATATATATATATATATATACTGATGTAATGGTGGTGTGTTAGGGTGTGTTGTGCTGGCGTGAGTGGAACAGATACAGCTGTGCTGCTGGACACTGTGTATATATATATATACACTGTATGTCATGTATGTATGTAATTGAAAAAAAAATATTTCTGTTGATTTTAATTCCGTTTGCTGTTTATATGCTGTGAAAGTTTCATAATGAATGGACCAATAGAAATGCTTCAAATTCATGTGGAACAAGAAAAAATCTGGTTCCAGATTTGACATTAAAATTCTTTCCTATATATATATATATACACTCATTGTCTATTTTATCAGTGCCCATATAGGAGCACTTTGTAGTTCTACTAAATCTGCTGTCACTGCTGGAACAAAAATAGTCCACCAACCAAAAACTATCCAGCCAACAGTGTCCTACACAACTCTGCAGCAGTAGAACAGCTATCTCTGACTTTACATCTACAAGGTGGATCAGCAAGTAGTAGGAGTGGACAGTGACTGGACACAGTGCAGGACTGCTGTGGCTGATCCACTCCCACCACATACTAACACACCATCTCATCAGTGTCACTGCAGTTCTAAGAGTGACCCGCCACTCATATAGTACCTGCTCTGTGGTGGTCCTGTGGGGGTCCTGATCATTAAAGAACAGAGTAATAAAGTATACAGAGAATCAGATGAACTACAGTCTGTAAGTGTAGCTCCTGTATGGTCAGTGGAGACAGGAGTCCCTAATGAAGATCCGGCTCTGCGGATTAGTAGTACTTGTGTTAACGAAGACCTCACGTCCTGGACAGGCATCAGCGTCCATCCGTAGAGAGGACCGTTAGATACGGTCATCCGGTGCTGGAGCCGTTGACGTTCTCCAGAATTCGCGTCTGAGGTGCAGCCAA
This sequence comes from Megaleporinus macrocephalus, assembly GCA_021613375.1. Classification (NCBI taxonomy): domain Eukaryota; kingdom Metazoa; phylum Chordata; class Actinopteri; order Characiformes; family Anostomidae; genus Megaleporinus; species Megaleporinus macrocephalus. The sequence goes on along the minus strand of CM038706.1, from coordinate 7,594,314 downwards.
TCAGGGCGAGGCGGGGCGGGGCCAGAGCCCCGATTCCGTGGCTATAGGCGGGGAGCGTTCGCACGAGAGCCCTGCGTTTAAACCGAGCGCGAGGAGGACATGAGTGGTTTTCTGGTTTGTTTGTTTGCCGTAATTTAAACAGCCGTCAGCGAAGAATTCAGGGCGCGCGATCTCCGCTCCTTCATCCCTTCGCGTGCTGTCTCGCGCCACTTTTCTCTCTCTCCCTCTCTCCCTCCCTCTCTCTCTCTTCCTCTTTTTGTGTGGTTGCTGTCTCACCTGCGCTTGCCGTGCTCGGGAGAGGAGAGGTGCCCGGCGATGGATCAGGACAAGTACTTGCCAGAGCTGATGGCCGAGAAGGAAAGCCTGGACCCCTCTTTCGTGCACGCCATGCGCCTTCTGGCTGAAGGTAACGGGTCTTCCTTTCTTTCTCTCTCTCTCTCTCTCTCTCTCTCTCTCTCTCTCTCTCTCTCTCTCTCTCTCTCTCTTTTTCACCCTCTTTTTCATCCATCCTGTTTGTTGTTCGTCGTGCTCGTGCTCGGGCTCGCGGCTCCCCGGTCCGGTCCCCCCGCGCTCTGCGTCTTTTCTGCTCGGTTATTTTATTGCCGCTCGTGCGGCTTTCATTTCAGATGCCCTGCGTTTTTGGAGAGCACGGTGAAAAAGGGAGGGAGGGAGGGGAGGGAGGGATGGAGGAGGGGGTGGGGGGCGTGCCTGAGTGCAGCTTTTCCCCGCCATGCTGTTAGGGGGTCAACAAGCTCCTCCTCAGGTGTATTGGGCTCGGAGCTCTGAAGTAGATTACGGGCTCCGCTCCGAGGCGGCCAGGGCTCCCTCTGTCTGGAGGTGTGCTCCCCTCCTCGCGTGCGCAGGTAACCCTTTGATGCACAGCTTGAGTCAGAAGTGACCCGACTGAGGTTTCTGTTTGTATATCTTTGCAATTAATTCATTGGCCTGTTATTGATCTTATTTGTAAACATTTGCACTCAGCAACATATTTACAAACAATTTTTGTTCATGAAGCCAATAAATGAGAATTAAAATAACGATTTAACATCAAAAACAAGATTTTTAATGAACTCTTGGAACAGTAAACAATAAAATAAACTGTTTTAATAGATATGCATACTCAGCAATACATACAATAACATACAGGTCAGGTTTGACCCCCATGTTGTGCGTAGCTTGTGCATCAAAGGGGTTAAAGAGATCCCGGGGTTGCTCGAGATCAAGAACTCTTGTCTTCTGGAAAGAGATGGAGCTTTAATTTATGGGCAACAATAATAAAGCTATTCTACCACCACCACCACTAACTCTGCTGAAATGGGCAAATAATATTAATCCTAATAATACTAATACTAATAATAACACTAATCATCCTAAACTGTGATCAGATCAATGAAAAATACATATTACAGTATGTCTAATATTTAGGATAATGCAATCATATTAATGGTCCATAATCATAGGTATCCAAAAAAAAAACATATATATTTGTCTGTACATCATATAAACAAGGCAGTTGTGCTTTATATCCTGTGAAAGTTTTATAATGAGTGGACCAATAGAAATGCTCCAAAATAGGTTTGAAACATTTCTGGTTCCATTGACTTACATTGAAAGCAAAGACAGTTTTTGGCCTCTCTTGTAAAGTTACTATTTTAGAGATGCATGTTTTTTTTCTTAGTGATGATACGCAGCCAGTGGAAATGAGCCACATCCTTTATACTATATGCAGTACTATATACTGCATAGTGACGGTTTCCACAGTAAGCGGTCATAATAAACAGACTTAAAGCTTCATCTCATCCTCCGTTTACAGATGCATATCTGTCTTACTGACCTCTCCTGCCTCCGACAAGTCCTGCGCTAGTTATCAGGGAGATTTCTTATCATCCCGTTATTGGGTATACATATACAATAGTATACCATACTATATACTATATACTATATACTGTGTAGTAACGGTCACTGTGTTGGTATGAAGCCAGAAAGATAATTAATGTTTGATTTATATACACGTTTATATAACATATGATTTTAGCAACACTTCAGAAGCTCCTTAGAAATTAATTTAAAAAAAATTATGCAATTGACAGCTGTCCCAAAAAACATAAACTAGTATCTTAATTTTTGTCCATTTTTATTTTTCTATATTATTCAAACACGGCAGCTGCTCTTTATATCCTGTGAAAGTTTCATGATGAGTGGACCAATAGAAATGCTCCAAAATAGGTTTGAAATATTTCTGGTTCCATTGACTTACATAGACAGTGAAGACAGATTCTGGCCTCTCTTGTGAAGTTACTATTATTTTCTTAGGGCAGTAATGATATGCAGCCAGTAGAAATGAGCCACATCCAGTGAAACAGACAGTAAATCATGTGCTGAATATGTTTCTTTCTATTATTTGTGCAAAACAGCTAGTAAAACTGCCTAAAGGTCCCAACACTATATACTATATGCAGTACTATATACTACATAGTGACGGTTTTCACAGTAAGTGGTCATAATAAACAGACTTAAAGCTTCATCTCATCCTCCGTTTACGGGTTCATATCTGTCTTACTGACCTCTCCTGCCTCCGACAAGTCCTGCGCTAGTTATCAGGAAGATTTCTTAACATCCCATTATTGTGTATACATATACAATATAGGATACTATATACTATATATAATGTAGTAACGGTCACTGTTGGTATGAAGCCAGAAAGACAATTAATGTTTGACTTATATACATGTTTATATAACACATGATTTTAGCAACACATCACAAGCTCCTTAAAAAGAAGTATGATGTTATTATCACATAAATTATGCAATTGAAAGCTGTCAAAAAAACAAAACATGTATTTTAATTTTGGTCCATTTTTATTTTTTTATATTGTTCAAACACGACAGCTGATCTTTATATCCTGAGAAAATTTCATAATAAATGGACCAATAGAAATGCTCCAAAATAGGTTTAAAACATTTCTGGTTCCACTGACTTACATTGAAAGTCAAGACAGTTTTTGGCCTCTCTTGTAAAGTTACTTTTTTTTCCTTAGGGCAGTGATGATATGCAGCCAGTAGAAATGAGCCACATCCAGTGAAACAGACAGTAAATCATGTGCTGAATATGTTTCTTTCTATTATTTGTGCAAAACTGCTAGTAAAACTGCCTTAAATGTCCCAACACTTGCACTATATACTATATGCAGTGCTATATACTGCATAGTGACTGTTTTCACAATAAGTGGTCATAATAAACAGCCTTAAAGCTTCATCTCATCCTCCGTTTACGGGTTCATATCTGTCTTACTGACCTCTCCTGCCTCCGACAAGTCCTGCGCTAGTTATCAGGGAGATTTCTTAACATCCCATTATTGTGTATACATATACAATATAGGATACTATATACTGTATACAATGTAGTAACGGTCACTGTGTTGGTATGAAGCCAGAATGACAATTAATGTTTGACTTATATACAAGTTTTTATAACACATAATTTTAGCAACACTTATAAGCTTCTTAAAAGGAAGTACAATATTATCACAGAAATTATGCAATTGACAGCTGTCCAAAAAACATGTATTTTAATTTTTATTTTACTATATTATTTGAAAACGACAGTTGCTCTTTATATCCTGTGAATGTTTCATGATGAATTGACCAATAGAAATGCTCCAAAATAGGTTTAAAACATTTCTGGTTCCATTGACTTACATTAAAAGCAAAGACAGTTTTTGGCCTCTCTTGTAAAGTTACTATTTTGGAGATGCATGTTTTGATGTTGATACGGTGATGATATGCAGCCAGTGGAAATGAGCCACATCCAGTGAAACAGACAGTAAATCATGTGCTGAATATGTTTCTTTCCATTAATTGTTCAGAACTGCTAGTAAAAGTGCCTAAAAATGTCCCAACACTTTACATTATATGCAGTACTATATACTGCATAGTGACAGTTTTCACAGTAAGCGGTCATAATAAACAGCCTTAAAGCTTCATCTCATCCTCCGTTTATGGATGCATATCTCTCTTACTGACCTCTCCTGCCTCCTCTATATACACGTTTATATAACATACGCTTTTAACAACACTTCACAAGCTCCTAAAAAAGAAGTATGACTTTATTATTTGGACAGCTGTTTTTATTTTTTGGTATCATTTGAACACGACAGCTGCTCTTTACATCCTGTGAAAGTTTCATCATGAATGGACCAATAGAAATACTCTAAAAAAGGTTAGAAACATTTCTGGTTCCATTGACGTACATTAAAAGTGAAGACAGTTTTTGTCCTCTCCTGTAAAGTTGCCATTTCAGAGATACTTGTTTTTCAGAGCATCTTTTTTTTTTTACTTCCTTGTGAACTCGTCCTCTCCTTCAGCTCTAGCAGACCTTTGATGATTGCACCTCCTGAAGGTTGAACCAAAAACAAACAAACAAAAAAAACAAAAAAAACGTGGCCACGTGCTCGTTTGAGCGTGATCGGATTTGGACGGGTCCACGCGAAGAGCCGTAGCCTGCGGGCTCGGTCGCCCGCGCGTGTTAGCGTACGCTTTGTTTGCTTCATCAGGCTTAGAGGGAAATCTCGGAGAGCCCGTCTCATCCCCGGCTTGACGCGCAACCCCGGTGCCATGACATACACGACAGCTGGAGGTTTGGGCTCCTCTCTTTCAGACAGGGATGATGAATGAGTTAGCTGGCGTGGAGCAGCTGAAGTTATGAGAGCGGCTAACCCGCTGAAAGAGGGCCTGGTTTTACAGAACCACTGATTTGGGACTTCCATCGTGAAAATAAATGGGTTTGGGATTTTTTGTAGGGGTGCGTAGAGCAGGCTGGTCTGCTGTCGCTAGGGGTGTAAGAAAATATCAAAAATATCGAATATCGGGATATTTTGTTTGGTGATACTGTATCAATTCTCAAAAACACAGTATCGATACACAGATTCCTGGCAGACAGTGAATCATTGTATGTTGTGTTTAAACCTCTAACCATTAGATGGCAGTGTTGTAATCAATTTTCAGCTCCACTCCAACATTAACAAGCAGCACAAGGGCGCAATGCTATTATAAGCACTGACAAATCTGTTCATATAGTGGTGTGTTTTAATAGTAGGATTTGAAAAATCACAGTATATCACTTTGCTTGTTATATCACAATATATCGTGATATATTGAATCGTGGCCGCTGTATCACGATACGGATTGTATCGCCAGGTTCTTGCCGATACACAGCTCTAGCTGTCGCGGTGGTTTACACCATCAGCGTCTAAATTTGTAATTCAAAGTGTCCTAATATGATACGGCAAACCTGTTACAGACAAGCGCGGTGCTCCGGCTGCAGCATGCAAGGATGCAAATGCAAGCCTCTCCTTCTCAGTCCCTTGAAATCATTTGCAAGTCATTATCTTTATGGATCGATCAAGATAATATCATTCAACCACAGGCTAATAAATAATTTGCGCGCTATCTGATAAATGAAAATAAGGGGGGGCGGATATGGTAATCTGTGTTGAGTATGCATATTATCACAACATGCAAATTGGCCCAGAAACGATGGCAATTACTGGTGGTGTAATGAAGGTGCGTTGAAGGTAAGTCTATGGTGTGGGAGATTAGACTGTATGCTATTGTGGTTGCACAACTATAGATTTGCTTTCAGACAGATCTTCACCACGTAACTCATCCCACAGTTTTCAAGATAATAACTCTTTTCCAACTCCAGATTGTCCAGTCTGACTGTGTTTTGATTTGCGCTTGTGTGCAGCTTTTTGATTGGTTGCATGAATTCCGGATAATAACAGATGACTTTTTTTACCATAGAGAATGAATGGGATGGAAAAGTGCACACCAACCTACTAAACTTCTGCTCGACTGACATGCGCTGTTTTGCATACACTAATTCAGGGCAGACCCCCGACCACGACTGCAGAGTTAGTTCAACCTGCACTCGTCTGTTTGTCTTCTTTTCTGTACGTCTTTTTTCTCCATAGAGTCCCATTCATTTTCTGTCCCAGCCAAAACTCATGCTTTCATCAACCCAAAGCCTCCAAACTGTGTACACACTGTGTACAAACTGCATATACTCTTAATGCAGATCCTTAAACACTAACCCACAGACATACTGACCCGCACTCCTCTATTTGTCGGTTGTTCAGCCCTAGTTCCTCCCATAGGATCCCATTCATTTTTTGGCCAACCCTGAATATTATGGTTTTGTTCAACCTACAGCTGCCAAGCTGGCTGTACTCACTCAGAGCAGATCCCCAACCTCTAACCCACAGACATACTGACCCACACTCCTCTATTTGTCGTTTATTCATTCCTAGTTCCTCCCATAGGATCCCATTCATTTTCGGCTGAGTCCCAAATATTATGGTTTCGTTCAACCTACAGCCGCCAAACTGGCTGTACTCACTTAGAGTGGATCCCCAATCTCTAATCCACAGACGTACCAACCCACACTCCTCTATTTGTCGTTTATTCATCCCTAGTTCCTCCCATAGGATCCCATTAATTTTCGGCCAACCTCAAATATTATGGTTTCGTCCAACCCACAGCCTCCAAACTGACTGTACTCACTCAGAGCAGATCCTCCAACCTCAAATCCACAAACATACCCATCTGTTGTCGTTTATGTGCAACCATCCTGCGCCTCCTTCAGGAAATGCACGTCTCTAGATTTCTTTATGCTCCTTCATATCATGTTAATATAGACAGGTTGGTGCTGTTCGTGAGAAAGAGCTGAGGGCTAATTCTCATTAAAAGTCCCCAAGGAGCCAAGCAGTGTAATGCATCACTGTCATCATTTCGAAAATAATAGTCTCTCCCAGTGTCTCTGGTGGTCCAGAATGTGGACCAGACGCTCCTGTTTCATATTACCCATACAGTGGCTACTCACACTGGGTAATCTGTACCGTGCCTGAGCATGTCTGACTCCCAAAGTCTAGTTCATTGGACAAGTGTGACCGCTCCAAACTCCCAGGCTTGGATGTGGACACAGTATGCATCTAGTGTGATCGCTAATGGTGTCCCTACAGGGTCTGCTCTGACTGTGAGACTGAGCATTGTGAGTGTAGTGGGTCGTGGAGTGGTGAGGGTCTGCTCTGACTGTGAGACTGAGCACTGTGAGTGTAGTGGGTGGTGGAGTGGTGAGGGTCTGTTCTGACTGTGAGACTGAGCACTGTGAGTGTAGTGGGGTGGTGGAGTGGTGAGGGTCTGCTCTGACTGTGAGACTGAGAACTGTGAGTGTAGTGGGTGGTGGAGTGGTGAGGGTCTGCTCTGACTGTGAGACTGAGCACTGTGAGTGTAGTGGGTGGTGAAGTGGTGAGGGTCTGCTCTGACTGTGAGACTGAGCACTGTGAGTGTTGGGGGTCGTGGAGTGGTGAGGGTCTGCTCTGACTGTGAGACTGAGCACTGTGAATGTTGGGGGTCGTGGAGTGGTGAGGGTCTGCTCTGACTGTGAGACTGAGCACTGTGAGTGTAGTGGGTGGTGGAGTGGTGAGGGTCTGCTCTGACTGTGAGACTGAGAACTGTGAGTGTAGTGGGTGGTGGAGTGGTGAGGGTCTGCTCTGACTGTGAGACTGAGCACTGTGAGTGTTGGGGGTCGTGGAGTGGTGAGGGTCTGCTCTGACTGTGAGACTGAGCACTGTGAATGTTGGGGGTCGTGGAGTGGTGAGGGTCTGCTCTGACTGTGAGACTGAGCACTGTGAGTGTAGTGGGTCGTGGAGTGTTGAGGGTCTGTTCTGACTGTGAGACTGAGCACTGTGAGTGTAGTGGGTCGTGGAGTGTTGAGGGTCTGCTCTGACTGTGAGACTGAGCACTGTGAGTGTAGTGGGTCGTGGAGTGTTGAGGGTCTGTTCTGACTGTGAGACTGAGCTCTGTGAGTGTAGTGGGTCGTGGAGTGGTGAGGGTCTGCTCTGACTGTGAGACTGAGCACTGTGAGTGTAGTGGGTGGTGGAGTGGTGAGGGTCTGCTCTGACTGGGAGACTGAGCACTGTGAGTGTAGTGGGTCGTGGAGTGGTGAGGGTCTGCTCTGACTGTGAGACTGAGTACTGTGAGTGTAGTGGGTGGTGGAGTGGCGAGGGTCTGCTCTGACTGTGAGACTGAGCACTGTGAGTGTTGGGGGTCGTGGAGTGGTGAGGGTCTGCTCTGACTGTGAGACTGAGCACTGTGAATGTTGGGGGTCGTGGAGTGGCGAGGGTCTGCTCTGACTGTGAGACTGAGCACTGTGAGTGTTGGGGGTCGTGGAGTGGTGAGGGTCTGCTCTGACTGTGAGACTGAGCACTGTGAATGTTGGGGGTCGTGGAGTGGTGAGGGTCTGCTCTGACTGTGAGACTGAGCACTGTGAGTGTAGTGGGTGGTGGAGTGGTGAGGGTCTGCTCTGACTGTGAGACTGAGTACTGTGAGTGTAGTGGGTGGTGGAGTGGCGAGGGTCTGCTCTGACTGTGAGACTGAGCACTGTGAGTGTTGGGGGTCGTGGAGTGGTGAGGGTCTGCTCTGACTGTGAGACTGAGCACTGTGAGTATAGTGGGTCGTGGAGTGGTGAGGGTCTGCTCTGACTGTGAGACTGAGTACTGTGAGTGTAGTGGGTGGTGGAGTGGCGAGGGTCTGCTCTGACTGTGAGACTGAGCACTGTGAGTGTTGGGGGTCGTGGAGTGGTGAGGGTCTGCTCTGACTGTGAGACTGAGCACTGTGAGTATAGTGGGTCGTGGAGTGGCGAGGGTCTGCTCTGACTGTGAGACTGAGCACTGTGAATGTTGGGGGTCGTGGAGTGGTGAGGGTCTGCTCTGACTGTGAGACTGAGCACTGTGAGTGTAGTGGGTGGTGGAGTGGTGAGGGTCTGCTCTGACTGTGAGACTGAGAACTGTGAGTGTAGTGGGTGGTGGAGTGGTGAGGGTCTGCTCTGACTGTGAGACTGAGCACTGTGAGTGTTGGGGGTCGTGGAGTGGTGAGGGTCTGCTCTGACTGTGAGACTGAGCACTGTGAGTGTAGTGGGTCGTGGAGTGTTGAGGGTCTGTTCTGACTGTGAGACTGAGCTCTGTGAGTGTAGTGGGTCGTGGAGTGGTGAGGGTCTGCTCTGACTGTGAGACTGAGCACTGTGAGTGTAGTGGGTGGTGGAGTGGTGAGGGTCTGCTCTGACTGGGAGACTGAGCACTGTGAGTGTAGTGGGTCGTGGAGTGGTGAGGGTCTGCTCTGACTGTGAGACTGAGTACTGTGAGTGTAGTGGGTGGTGGAGTGGCGAGGGTCTGCTCTGACTGTGAGACTGAGCACTGTGAGTGTTGGGGGTCGTGGAGTGGTGAGGGTCTGCTCTGACTGTGAGACTGAGCACTGTGAATGTTGGGGGTCGTGGAGTGGTGAGGGTCTGCTCTGACTGTGAGACTGAGCACTGTGAGTGTAGTGGGTCGTGGAGTGGTGAGGGTCTGCTCTGACTGTGAGACTGAGCACTGTGAGTGTAGTGGGTGGTGGAGTGGTGAGGGTCTGCTCTGACTGGGAGACTGAGCACTGTGAGTGTAGTGGGTGGTGGAGTGGCGAGGGTCTGCTCTGACTGTGAGACTGAGCACTGTGAGTGTAGTGGGTCGTGGAGTGGTGAGGGTCTGCTCTGACTGTGAGACTGAGCACTGGGAGTGTAGGGGGTCGTGGAGTGGTGAGGGTCTGCTCTGACTGTGAGACTGAGTACTGTGAGTGTAGTGGGTGGTGGAGTGGCGAGGGTCTGCTCTGACTGTGAGACTGAGCACTGTGAGTGTTGGGGGTCGTGGAGTGGTGAGGGTCTGCTCTGACTGTGAGACTGAGCACTGTGAGTATAGTGGGTCGTGGAGTGGTGAGGGTCTGCTCTGACTGTGAGACTGAGTACTGTGAGTGTAGTGGGTGGTGGAGTGGCGAGGGTCTGCTCTGACTGTGAGACTGAGCACTGTGAGTGTTGGGGGTCGTGGAGTGGTGAGGGTCTGCTCTGACTGTGAGACTGAGCACTGTGAGTGTAGTGGGTGGTGGAGTGGTGAGGGTCTGCTCTGACTGTGAGAGTGAGTACTGTGAGTGTAGTGGGTCGTGGAGTGGTGAGGGTCTGCTCTGACTGTGAGACTGAGCACTGTGAGTGTAGTGGGTGGTGGAGTGGTGAGGGTCTGCTCTGACTGTGAGACTGAGCACTGTGAGTGTAGTGGGTGGTGGAGTGGTGAGGGTCTGCTCTGACTGTGTGACTGAGTACTGTGAGTGTAGTGGGTTGTGGAGTGGTGAGGGTCTGCTCTGACTGTGAGACTGAGCACTGTGAGTGTTGGGGGTCGTGGAGTGGTGAGGGTCTGCTCTGACTGTGAGACTGAGCACTGTGAGTGTAGTGGGTGGTGGAGTGGTGAGGGTCTGCTCTGACTGTGAGACTGAGCACTGTGAGTGTAGTGGGTGGTGGAGTGGTGAGGGTCTGCTCTGACTGTGAGACTGAGTACTGTGAGTATAGTGGGTCGTGAAATGGTGAGGGTCTGTTCTGACTGTGAGACTGAGCACTGTGAGTGTTGGGGGTCGTGGAGTGGTGAGGGTCTGCTCTGACTGTGAGACTGAGCACTGTGAGTGTAGAGACCTGTGAGCTGGAGCTGGAGGAGCCCAAGCTCCTGGTCACTCCTTGGTCACTGCCTTCCTGCCAGCTTTTATCCGGGCGTGCTTTATTTATTCCCTCGGAAAACCTTTGTGATAGGCAAGCCTGTTAGCAGGGCATGTACCGTGACCAACACCTGGACCCACACTAAGTGACTCCCACCGCATATTGGTTCACATTGATATCCTCTGGTTTGGGGATACACCACTCGACGTGCCTGTTCCCCATACAGCCGTGATCGGAAACCTCGATAGGCCCAGCGTGGAGCTCGCGGAGGCTCGGAAGGGAGGTTTTTAAGGTGTGACATTTTGATGCCCGAGTTGGGTGAACGACGATGACCTGAAGAACAGCAGGAGGAAGGAATAACATTATAAGGATCTGAATTATTAATGTTCTTAATGTCTATAAAAACTTATTGGGGCTTCAAATCTTAACCTTTAATCCTTATGGAGCTGTAACATACAGTACATCTCTTTGAGGTGAGTCAGGCCATCATTGCTTACTTGGTATGCTGATGGTCAGGGCTTTAGTTTTTAGAGGTCATAGTGACACCCTGCATGCTCATTACTGGCTCTTAGAAGTCCTTAAGAGATCAGGTCAGGGTTTTCCGCAATTGCAGGGTAGATAATAAAGCCGTGCCTTAAGAGGTTGATGGCTGATACTCACTGATTACAGTGGAAATTAATTAGAGTGTAATTTACCGTACATACATTGACCTTTATAATAAAAGCTCAATGCCTTCTCTCTCTCTGTCACTGTTTACAGCTTCATTTGTGGCTTAATTCTGTGATACGGTGGTGTAGTGGTTAGTATGGTGGTGTAGTGGTTAGTATGGTGGTGTAGTGGTTAGTATGGTGGTGTAGTGGTTAGTACGGTGGTGTAGTGGTCAGTACGGTGGTGTAGTGGTTAGTATGGTGGTGTAGTGGTCAGTATGGTGGTGTAGTGGTTAGTACGGTGGTGTAGTGGTTAGTATGGTGGTGTAGTGGTTAGTATGGTAGTGTAGTGGTTAGTATGGTGGTGTAGTGGTTAGTACGGTGGTGTAGTAGTTAGTATGGTGGTGTAGTGGTTAATACGGTGGTGTAGTGGTTAGTATGGTGTTGTAGTGGTCAGTACGGTGGTGTAGTGGTTAGTATGGTGGTGTAGCGGTTAGTACGGTGGTGTAGTGGTTAGTATGGTGGTGTAGTGGTTAGTACGGTGGTGTAGTGGTTAGTACGGTGGTGTAGTGGTTAGTATGGTGTTGTAGTGGTCAGTACGGTGGTGTAGTGGTTAGTGTGGTGGTGTAGTGGTTAGTATGGTGGTGTAGTGGTTAGTACGGTGGTGTAGTGGTTAGTATGGTGTTGTAGTGGTCAGTATGGTGGTGTAGTGGTTAGTATGGTGGTGTAGTGGTTAGTACGGTGGTGTAGTGGTTAGTATGGTGTTGTAGTGGTTAGTATGGTGGTGTAGTGGTTAGTACAGTGTTGTAGTGGTCAGTACGGTGGTGTAGTGGTTAGTACGGTGGTGTAGTGGTTAGTACGGTGGTGTAGTGGTTAGTACGGTGGTGTAGTGGTCAGTATGGTGGTGTAGTGGTCAGTACGGTGGTGTAGTGGTTAGTATAGTGGTGTAGTGGTTAGTATGGTGGTGTAGTGGTTAGTACGGTGGTGTAGTGGTCAGTACGGTGGTGTAGTGGTTAGTATGGTGGTGTAGTGGTTAGTATGGTGGTGTAGTGGTTAGTATGGTGGTATAGTGGTTAGTCTGGTGGTGCAGTGGTTAGTATAATGGTGTAGTGGTTAGTATGGTGGTGTAGTGGTCAGTATGGTGGTGTAGTGGTTAGTACGGTGGTGTAGTGGTTAGTACGGTGGTGTAGTGGTTAGTACGGTGGTGTAGTGGTTAGTACGGTGGTGTAGTGGTCAGTATGGTGGTGTAGTGGTCAGTATGGTGGTGTAGTGGTTAGTATGGTGGTGTAGTGGTTAGTACGGTGGTGTAGTGGTTAGTATGGTGTTGTAGTGGTTAGTATGGTGGTGTAGTGGTCAGTACAGTGTTGTAGTGGTCAGTACGGTGGTGTAGTGGTTAGTACGGTGGTGTAGTGGTTAGTACGGTGGTGTAGTGGTTAGTACGGTGGTGTAGTGGTCAGTATGGTGGTGTAGTGGTCAGTACGGTGGTGTAGTGGTTAGTATAGTGGTGTAGTGGTTAGTATGGTTGTGTAGTGGTTAGTACGGTGGTGTAGTGGTCAGTACGGTGGTGTAGTGGTTAGTATGGTGGTGTAGTGGTTAGTATGGTGGTGTAGTGGTTAGTATGGTGGTATAGTGGTTAGTCTGGTGGTGCAGTGGTTAGTATAATGGTGTAGTGGTTAGTATGGTGGTGTAGTGGTCAGTACGGTGGTGTAGTGGTTAGTATGGTGGTGTAGTGGTCAGTACAGTGGTGTAGTGGTTAGTATGGTGGTGTAGTGGTCAGTACGGTGGTGTAGTGGTTAGTATGGTGGTGTAGTGGTCAGTACAGTGGTGTAGTGGTTAGTATGGTGGTGTAGTGGTTAGTACGGTGGTGTAGTGGTTAGTATGGTGGTGTAGTGGTTAGTACAGTGGTGTAGTGGTTAGTATGGTGGTGTAGTGGTTAGTACGGTGATGTAGTGGTTAGTATGGTGGTGTAGTGTTTAGTATGGTGGTGTAGTGTTTAGTATGGTGGTGTAGTGTTTAGTACGGTGATGGAGTGGTTAGTATGGTGGTGTAGTGTTTAGTATGGTGGTGTAGTGTTTAGTACGGTGGTGTAGTGTTTAGTACGGTGATGTAGTGGTTAGTATGGTGGTGTAGTGTTTAGTATGGTGGTGTAGTGATTAGCACAGTGGTGTAGTGGTTAGTACGGTGTTGTAGTGGTCAGTACGGTGGTGTAGTGGTTAGGACGGTGGTGTAGTGGTTAGTATGGTGGTGTAGTGGTTAGTATAGTGGTGTAGTAGTTAGTATGGTGGTGTAGTGGTTAGTACGGTGGTGTAGTGGTTAGTATGGTGGTGTAGTGGTCAGTATGGTGGTGTAGTGGTCAGTACGGTGGTGTAGTGGTTAGTATGGCGGTGTAGTGGTTAGTACGGTGGTGTAGTGGTTAGTACGGTGTTGTAGTGGTCAGTACGGTGGTGTAGTGGTTAGTACGGTGGTGTAGTGGTTAGTACGGTGGTGTAGTGGTTAGTACGGTGGTGTAGTGGTCAGTATGGTGGTGTAGTGGTCAGTACGGTGGTGTAGTGGTTAGTATAGTGGTGTAGTAGTTAGTATGGTGGTGTAGTGGTTAGTACGGTGGTGTAGTGGTCAGTATGGTGGTGTAGTGGTCAGTATGGTGGTGTAGTGGTTAGTACGGTGGTGTAATGGTCAGTACGGTGGTGTAGTGGTTAGTATGGTGGTGTAGTGGTTAGTATGGTGGTGTAGTGGTTAGTACGGTGGTGTAGTGGTTAGTACAGTGGTGTAGTGGTTGGTATGGTGGTGTAGTGGTCAGTATGGTGGTGTAGTGGTCAGTATGGTGGTGTAGTGGTCAGTATGGTGGTGTAGTGGTCAGCACTGTCTCCTCACAGTAAGATGATCAGGGTTGGATTCCCGGTCTGGGTGGTTCTGTGTGGAGTGTGTATGTTCTCTCCGTGTTTGAGTGGGTTCCTCCGGGTACTCCGGTTTTCTCCCACAGTCCAAACACATGCATGTTAGGATCCTCACTCTAAACTGCCTGAAGTGTGTGAGATGGACTGGAGAACTGTTCATGTTGTACCCCGCCTTCGCCCGATGACGCTGGGATTGGCTCCAGCCCCCACCCTGTGACCCTGACTAGCGGGATAAAGCGGAAGATGATGGATGTATAGTTTCTATGAGACATCTTTAGAAGCCGCCTTAAGCACGCGCCCCGCCCAAAAAAAGGTGCTGTGAGCGTGCTGTTTATTACAGGTTTATTGCTGAAACCTGATAAGCCTGCGTGGGAGACATGCCCACAGGTCTTTGTGGGTGCTCCCGCTTAGCTTTGGGTGTACAGCGTCTTTTCTTTTCGGGAAAGCTAGCGCACCAAAATAATTCTTTTGAAATGGTTTCAAATGAGGTCATCCTAAGATCCTCATTACCATATACAGTATGCTGCCACATTATACTACTGTCATGGTGTCACAGCGAGAAACAGCTCTGCATACGATTTGACGCACCAGTAGCACTTAACTTTAGGCTAACTACAGCGCTGTGCAAAAGTTTTTAGACACTTGGGACATTATTATATCTAAAAGCTGATTTTTCCAGTCAGGAACCTTTTTTTACTCAGCAAAACACTTAAAAATATTTAACAGTATTAATACAGCAAGTTTTAGTACACTACCAACCAAACGTTTTAGATACACTACCAACCAAACGTTTTAGATACACTACCAACCAAACGTTTTAGATACACTACCAACCAAACGTTTTAGATACACTACCAACCAAACGTTTTAGATACACTACCAACCAAACGTTTTAGATACACTACCAACCAAACGTTTTAGATACACTACCAACCAAACGTTTTAGTACACTACCAACCAAACGTTTTAGATACACTACCAACCAAACGTTTTAGATACACTACCAACCAAACGTTTTAGTACACTACCAACCAAACGTTTTAGATACACTACCAACCAAACGTTTTAGATACACTACCAGTCAAACGTTTTAGTACACTACCAACCAAACGTTTTAGATACACTACCAACCAAACGTTTTAGTACACTACCAGTCAAACGTTTTAGATACACTACCAACCAAACGTTTTAGATACACTACCAGTCAAACGTTTTAGTACACTACCAACCAAACGTTTTAGATACACTACCAACCAAACGTTTTAGTACACTACCAGTCAAACGTTTTATATACACTACCAGCCAAACGTTTTAGATACACTACCAACCAAACGTTTTAGATACACTACCAACCAAACGTTTTAGTACACTACCAACCAAACGTTTTAGATACACTACCAGACAAACGTTTTAGATACACTACCAACCAAACGTTTTAGTACACTACCAACCAAACGTTTTAGATACACTACCAGACAAACGTTTTAGATACACTACCAACCAAACGTTTTAGTACACTACCAACCAAACGTTTTAGATACACTACCAACCAAACGTTTTAGTACACTACCAGTCAAACGTTTTATATACACTACCAGCCAAACGTTTTAGATACACTACCAACCAAACGTTTTAGATACACTACCAACCAAACGTTTTAGTACACTACCAGTCAAACGTTTTAGATACACTACCAACCAAACGTTTTAGATACACTACCAACCAAACGTTTTAGATACACTACCAACCAAACGTTTTAGTACACTACCAACCAAACGTTTTAGATACACTACCAGACAAACGTTTTAGATACACTACCAATCAAACGTTTTAATACACTACCAGACAAACGTTTTAGATACACTACCAGACAAACGTTTTAGATACACTACCAGTCAAACGTTTTAGATACACTTCCAGACAAACGTTTTAGATACACTACCAGTCAAACGTTTTAATACACTACCAGACAAACGTTTTAGATACACTACCAGCCAAACGTTTTAATACACTACCAGACAAACGTTTTAGATACACTACCAGCCAATCGTTTTAGATACACTACCAGTCAAATGTTTTAGATACACTACCAGACAAACGTTTTAGTACACGACCAGTCAATCGTTTTAGATACACTACCAGTCAAACGTTTTAGATACACTACCAGACAAACGTTTTAGTACACTACCAGTCAAACGTTTTAGATACACTACCAGTCAAACGTTTTAGTTACACTACCAGCCAAACGTTTTAGTACACTACCAGTCAAACGTTTTAGATACACTACCAGCCAATCGTTTTAGATACACTACCAGCCAAACGTTTTAGATACACTACCAGTCAAATGTTTTAGATACACTACCAGCCAATCGTTTTAGATACACTACCAGTCAAACGTTTTAGATACACTACCAGTCAAATGTTTTAGATACACTACCAGTCAAACGCTTTATTACACTACCAGTCAAACGTTTTAATACACTACCAGCCAAACGTTTTAGATACACTACCAGCCAATCGTTTTAGATACACTACCAGTCAAATGTTTTAGATACACTACCAGTCAAACGCTTTATTACACTACCATTCAAACGTTTTAGATACACTACCAGTCAAACGTTTTAGTACACTACCAGTCAATCGTTTTAGATACACTACCAGTCAAACGTTTTAGATACACTAACAGACAAACGTTTTAGTACACTACCAGTCAAACGTTTTAGTACACTACCAGTCAATCGTTTTAGATCACTACCAGTCAAACGTTTTAGATGCACTACCAGTCAAACGTTTTAATACACTACCAGTCAAACGTTTTAGATACACTACCAGCCAAATGTTTTAGATACACTACCAGTCAAACGTTTTAATACACTACCAGTCAAACGTTTTAATACACTACCAGTCAAACGTTTTATTACACTACCAGTCAAACGTTTTAGATACACTACCAGCCAAATGTTTTAGATACACTACCAGTCAAACGTTTTATTACAATACCAGTCAAACGTTTTAGTACACTACCAGTCAAACACTTTAGTACACTACCAGTCAAACCGGTAGTGTGTGTGTGTATGTATATATATATATATATATATATATATATATATATATATATATATATATATATATATATATATATATATATATATTTATATATATATACTATTATATATTGAATTCTAGTCATTAGAATTCTAGTAATTAGGGAATCAGGGATGCCTGTAATTGGGTGTATATACTATAATTAGGGGCTAGAAGTGATCCAGGCATATTTTACTGGATTGAGTGTCAGCTCCATATTAAATTGATCTGAGCTATGCTTTTTGCATTACTCATCATTAGGCTGACGCAGTCACAGCCCTCAGAAGTCGAGTGTGCAGTATTACTTGCAATTGGGTCAAAAACTAAATCCGTGTTAGCGCTGATCAGTTGAGGATCTTAGAAAGATCTTGTTATGCTCACAGTATTTAAGGCTTGCATACGTCGCTAATCCCAAACAGTTCACGAGCTCTCTCATTACTGAGAGACTATTATTGCTCAGTAATGGGATTTCAGGTACACAATGAGTGCAGGATTCAGGCTGTTTGGGATGAAGCTGCATGGTTGACATAACACACGTTCACCACAAGGGAGAAGTCTTCCCCGCCTGCACCAACATCAGCCTCGTCATTATAACCTGAGAGTAAATGAGCTTACCATCACTGTTTTATCACCATATCCATGTTGCCTTATGTGCTCAGTGACTATTACAAACCCAGCCTCCGAAACTCTGTAATCCGGGAGCGGTATATTTCTATACTCTTAAGAAGCCTCTGACAGAAAAGCTGAAGGAGCATGGGTTAGCGTCTCCAATCCACGCCTCCGCTCCGAGTTGTGATTTGGGCGTGTTCACAATGGAGGGCAAATCCTGCCTTTGTGTACGAGCTTTTCTAAGAATAAGTAGGGAAATCCAAGAAGCCATGTATTCCATAACTGCTGCATCCATGAGAAAATTAAGTAAACATTAAAAAGCAACACTGCTTTCAGGTTCACGCCGTGCTCCACGCATCAAAATGACGGGGGGAAGATTAGTTCTTGGCTTGGATGTGAAGTTCTGTTTTACTGGAAAACGTTTAATTGATATATAAAAAAAGCCAAACTCTTCTATCACTTCGCTCCAAAGAGCCCTCGAAGAATCCTTTATGTATTTTTTGAAATTGCCTAAGTTCTTATTGATTCGCAGCAGGTCAGTGCCAGTAGGGGGGCTTTTAATTGTTGATTTCATTTTTTTTTTTGCGTTGCTGGACAAAGAGGACAGTCTGTACAGTAAGTTTTTGAAAAACGGAGACACACTGGGGGTTTTGCCTAATTAGCACAAAACGTCTATGTGTTCGGAATTGATGTGGCTGCCAGCAAAGCATGAAGGAGAAAATCCACGTCCAAGATATGTGAACTGAAGAAAATGTGCGAAACAAAGAAAGAGACGTATTTCTTCAGAACAGCAGCATTTAAACTCGCTGTTTAGAGAGCCTGTATCGTATATGGCCCAGGGTCTTATGTAGAACACTTCAGAAATCAATCCTGATTGATCACCCTAGTCTTGATTGAAAGGGCCTCTATCTACAGAGTCCCAACATAGACCCTTATAACCAAAGGCATAAAGGTGCCAAATTGAATCTCTGGAATGAAGCCATAGGAGGACGCTTGGTTCCCTAAAGAAACAGCTCTGTGAGTTTTTCCTTTGTTTTAGTCTTTGTGGCCAACTCCACCCGTTAGCTAGGTTTTCCCCATCACAGGACGCTCGCAAGCTGGTGAGGTGAAGGCTGGCATTTGCTTCATCTGAGTCACATGGATCTCCATTGAGGAGCTGTGTTGGACAGCTCATCTTGCTCTGAGACGAACGCTAACTGTCATTCCTGTTATGGCTGCATTGGTTGGTTGGCATCACATGGTAATGAGGGTAAAGGGCCATCCCGCCTACCTACAGAAAGGCCAGCCTGTTATACTTGGACTCCCAGCCAAGGATGGCTGATTATTATGTTACAGTATGCCTACATAGTGGGTGTTAGTGGATCTCGTCTAACCTTAAAGAACACTGTTCAAAGCATGTTTTCTTACAGAGAGTATAATTAAGTCTTATGAATTGGATCTGGTGCAGAGCGGTATGTAAAACACTGAGCGAATAAAACTGTAACATGCTCGCCGGCATTGGACAGGAGACTCTCGCAGTTTAGTCCGATCTCATATTTTATATATATATATATATATCGTTGCTGTCCAATCTCCAAAATAGGAACTTTACAGGAGAGACCAAAAACATTTTTAATCTTTAATTTTAATGCAAGTCAATGGAAGCAGAATTTTTTCCAAGCTATTTTGAAGCATTAAAATTGGTCCATTCATCATTAAATGATGAAGAAAAATGAAAATCAACAAAAATGGAGATGTTTTTCATTGGACCACGATGATATATATATATATATATATATATATATATATATATATATATATATATATATATATATATATATATATATAGCTTTCTCGCCTGCCTGGAACCCAAATGCCACAGGTGAGGCAATGAATATTCAACGTTATGTGACAAACCACCTAGTCAAGCAACTTAACTATGTATTAAAGTGCTGGGATCCATACTTGGAATTAAGCCATGTCTGGTCTCCAACTAGAACATTTATAATAGAATCCCCAAATTGGAATTCCAGTTGAAGCACATCTAAATGCTAGCTTTTCTTCTAAAACATGGGTACTTGTGGAAGTTTCATGTCTGATTTCCATCCACAGTGTAAATGGAGTGATTTATGCTTAATAGGTAGATAGAAGCAGCTCTCACACTGTCACTCCAAATCTCTCTCTTCAACAAGTTCCTCAAAGTTAGCAGCCCTGTAACAGGTTTTGATTGTATCTTTTAGAGATTTGAGATTACTGAGGCTTATTTATTCTATCGAGGAACAAACACCAGGGATTGGAGAGCATTCACAATTTTAAGAGAACCTCCATGTAATGAAATAGGCCTTAGACTCCTAAGCTGATTCTATTTGGTACAATCAACTCGAGTTTTGTTTGTTATGTACACACACACACACACGCAGTCATACATGGCTAAAAGTATATACTGGTAATTATATACTAAAAACAGTATGAATGACAATAAGTGCACTAATATACACTACTGTGTAAATGTATGAGGCACTCAAGCTGATTGTTTAAAAGCTTTATCTGATCAATAAGTGTGTTTTCACCAGTAAGAACGCCAGATCTGATTAGAACAGATGTAAATATTCATACATACAATACAAAGTAACATGAATATGTTATTGTGAGAGAAGTAGATCAGATCTTGAGCTCCAGATTGAAGAACAAAGTGTAGTTCCAGATTTCTCCTGGACGCCCCAGACATTGTATGAATGTATTCAATTCCTTCAGCAGTAATCTTGATTTAGCTTAATGAAGTACTGAGCAGTCAAAGCAGGTATTAGATGAGAACTGATAATAATACTGGGTTGTTTCCACAAGGAGAAGCTTGGAAAGTGTTAAATCAACACATTAACGTATGTAAAAGCTCTACTTACTCTATTAATACTGTTTGAATATTTAGAAAATAAAAATTTCCCGTCTGGAAAAGTAGCTTTTTAGATATAATGATGTCCCTGAATGCCTAAAACCTTTACACAGTACTGTATATTCCTAGATCTGAGCCTCCAATCCAAGACCCAGTTAGGACCCCTTATTTATAAGAGTGTGAGGTGCTTTTGGTTATACACGCTTGAACCTGTACTATGTTAAACTGATCAGTTCCACATGAGCTTAATGCGAGCGACAGCTCTGGTCTTCTGCTTAAGAGCAACGCTTGATGCTCAAGCAAAGGAAAGCTGTGACGGTCTCATCTAGAATCCAGTGCTTTGGAAAGGGCGTCGTGTCTAGTAGCGTTACACTGTCCCGTGGCAAGTGGGATTAAACCTGCATCGCAGCGTCTGCCCTTCTGACTCTGCTTTACAGACAAAGGCTTCCGCTACAGGGACGAACGTCTGCCTGGAGCTTTTTCCTTTAAAAGTGTATTGATTTTATGTATTGTGAAAGCAAAGCATGTTCCGTGGAGCTCTGGCACCCGCTCGGTGGAGCTGTGCCAGAGTACCTGGTTTCATCTGTGAGTACAGCCCGAGCCTGAACATATGGTCCGGTGTGCAGCGTCTCAAATGAGAACTAATGAGCGAGCGAGCGTGTGGTCTTCACGCTCTCGGCCCTGCTTCACTCACAGCAGCAGAGTGCGTCCGCAAGGCCAGGACGCATGCATGCTGGAAATGAACGCGTCTCATTGTTTTAGCGTCACAGATGTTTCATTACGCAGTCCGGTAGCTCCATTTCTCCGGCAACATGGAACTCACACTGGTTTTCTCGCCTTGTCAAAATGAAGAGGGAGGCCGTGTGATGATTGCAGAGGCCTGGCCACATCATCAATACTGCTGGGGACATTAAAGGGACTTAGAATCCATACATGTACATAAGGGTACTTACCTGGCCGTTGTCCTGGGGGAGGGTTCACGATAAAATGGCCGCCAAGTCAGCTCCCAGCTCTGGATGTGCTACAAGCAAGGGTGTAGAATTAGCATGGACTGAAGTGACGCAATCCCCTCCAAAAGAAACCCTGATCTGTCAACGTCTCATTAACCTAGAGGTGCAGAAAGGGTTAAATCAAGTTTTCTACTTACTTATACAGCCAGTGTGATTGGCTGAGTCTTTCTCTGCTGTCACATGAGACTCTGTAGCTACGTTTGCTTGTTAGCAGAGCCAAAACTGGAAGGAAAGCTTTCCAGTCATATGAGACTCACTGTGCAAGAGTCGTGTGAGACACATTGGTGTGAAAGCGAGCGAGGATGGCAGCCATAAAGCTATTTTTCAAGAATCATAATAACGTTAATGGCAGTGCTTGGCTTTGGCGCACAGCATACAGCAGGCTAACATCGTCTGTAGCTATAAATAACAAACAGTGCTCCTACTGTTATTAATGCTAATATACTAGAGATGTCAGCTTGCTAAGTCTTTAGATGTAAACTCACTATTTACTGGTTTGAACTGGCTGAAACTAGTCTATGTCCTGTAGTTTAATTGATACATTAAGAAAGATTTCATGCGTGGCCTGGCGGGGTAAATTCATAGGTCCCCACCAATGTCAAGAGCAAATCTATGCCATTGGCTACAAGATCCGGTAGCTTGTGCTAGCTTTAACCGCAAGGTCAGTGATGAAAAGAATGATAGCAACGATGACAATATATACTGTTATAAAACAGTTTTTGTGTAATGTGTTGTTATGGTAACCGACTAGGAGGGTTTGGGTTAGCTAACGTTAATAATAACTTTAGTCAAAAAGCACTCTGAAACGTAAAATTACATTACTCTCTGGCCACGCCCCAAACTACAGACTGCTACTACAATAAATACTTAAAAAATATAATATAATAAAATAAATAAATAAATAAATAAAAGGACTCCAGTGTCAGAAGTGTTTTCAGTAGTGCAGTATGTAATGTTCCAGAGGGTGCTGTTTGGGACACAGCCTTACTGTCTAACATTAATGTTAGTCTCGTTTAGTCAGGAAACCTCAACAAACATTTATTTATCATTTCATTTCAGTATTATGCCTCCAAAGAAAATAATATTTTTTGGTTATATATGTATATAATCCAGACACTGCATGTATAATTTAAATGTTTTCTGACAGCAGTACCATGTAATGTGGAATATCTTGTTTAGTTTGTAAAGTGATCTTTAATTGAATTTATCTAATAATTAACAGATATACAGATAATGTTATATTTTGTTTATTTGTTCATAATTTACTGTAATTCCACAAATGTTGTTCTACGTCACTATACATACAGTGATTTACTACCTTACCTACAGTGGGATCTGCTAATAGAGGATAATTTTAGGGGATAGGATGGGCTTTGATTAGCAAATGTGCCCCCCCCCCCCCCCCCCAATGTCAAACCCGCTCCTACGCCCTTGCCTTTAAGTTACCCCTAGCTGTAGCTTCAGTATGGACCAATTAGAAAGGGGTGGGGCTACACGGTTAAAAGGGCAGGTAGAAACACCTGTAGAGGTTGGGTTCTACCAAACAGAAGCTGTTTTAAGCAAGCCAGGCTGTTGGGATACCCAACGTTCCCGTACCGCCATGATTCATGATTCAGCGTGTGGGACTGAACTTAAGAGGGCTAGAGGTACACTAGATACGAGCCCTTTGCCCTTAGTCTTAGTTTATGACTTGTTTTATTTCTTTGTGTCTGCGCGAGCGGTTAATAAAATCACACTGGCGAAGGAACTTGGTGGTGGACTCAGTTTTCCACGACCTGACACTCATCTACACTACAACAGGGACCAACCACGCTTTCACAAAGTCACCAGACCAGTTCATATTATAAGCTTTATTCCTGAGGTCTAACCCCAAACCAGCAAACATACCCTGTTTAATAGGGGTATAAAAAATATTTAAACAAATATCGAATATCAGGATATTATGTTTTGTGATACTGTATTGTTTCCCAAATATCAAAGTATTGAATATCGGGATATTATGTTTTGTGATACTGTATTGATTCTCAAATATCAAAATATTGAATATCGGGATATTATGATTGGTGATACTGTATCGATTGTCAAATATCAACATATCGAATATCTGGATATTATGTTTGGTGATACAGTATCGATTGTCAAATATCAAAATATTGAATATCTGGATATTATGTTTGGTGATACTGTATCGATTCTCAAATACCAAATATTGAATATCTGGATATTATGTTTGGTGGTACTGTATCGAGTCTCAAATATCAAAATATTGAATATCTGGATATTAAGTCCAACTGACTCCAACCTGCATGGTCGTAAGGTCGTTATCTCCTGGGCTTTGGGGCAGATGCCATAAACCAACAGGATCTATAACTATAACTAGATGCTGATAAGAAATATTTGCGACACCGTTTAAAAAGAAATAAATAAAGACGTCTGATTCGCAGACGAGCGCTGAAACACCTGAACGTGAGAGCGGGAGCTATTTAAAATGCAGTGTAATTAGGGGGGTCAGCTGTTGCTGACAGCTCTCCATTTCAAAACCCATCAAGCCCTTTTTTCCCCCTCATTCACAGAACAATCATGCATAGGCTAATAGGTTAATGCCAGCTTTCACAATATTTTGGCGAATGTTGTTCTGCTGCAGAAATTGATAGATGCTCTCGTGCCCCGCTCTAAACAATGAGGGAATTTTTCCCAGCCTCCCTTTCTCTGATCGTTTGTAGTCATTAGATCCAGTTGCTTCAGTCTGATTGGATGTGAGAATAAAAATTGGCTTCCTTTTTTTTTTTATTTGAAAGGAATTTAATTTGACTGCATTGCGTTGCGCTCCGTATCTAATCACCACCATGAGACCAGCTAACGCCGTAACGACGTAAAAGCTCTTACGCTACTCTGTAAATGTCTTAGACACAAGCGATCATTGTTTAAAAGCTTTATCTGATCAGTAAGTGAATTTCCACCAGTAAGACCACCAGATCTGATTAGAACAGATGTAAATAATCAGACATACAATACAAAGTAACATGAATATCTTATTGTGAAAGAAGTAGATCAGATCTTAAGCTCCAGTTGGAAGAACAAAGTGTGGTTCCAGATTTCTCCTGGATGCCCCAGACATTGTATGGATCTTGATTTAGCTTAATGAAGTACTGAGCAGTCAAAGCAGGTATTAGATGAGAACTGTAAATAATAATGGGACATATACAGAAAATAATACATTGAATTTCTTAAGACTGTCCAGTTTAAAGCTGGATTAGACAAAAAAATTTTAGAAACAGTTTTATACATACAGTACAGTGCAAAGGGTCTAGGTACTTGAGCACATTGTTATATATATTAAGCTACTTTTCCAGACAGGAAGCTTTTATTTACTCAGTAAAACACATTATTATTTAAATATTCAAACAGTATAAATAGAGTAAGTAGAGCTTTTACATACGTCAGTGTGTTTATTTAACCCTTTCCAAGCTTCTCCTTCTATAAACAACCCAGTATTATTTACAGTTCTCATCGAATACCTGCTTTGACTGCTCAGTACTTCATTAAGCTAAATCAAGATTGCTGCTGAAGGAACTGAACACATTCATACAATGTCTGGGGCGTCCAGGAGAAATCTGGAACTACACTTCTTCAAACTGGAGCTCAAGATCTGATCTACTTCTCTCACAATAACATATTCATGATACTTTGTATTGTATGTATGATTATTTACATCTGTTCTAATCATATCTGGTGTTCTTATTGGTGGAAATACACTTATTGATCAGATAAAGATGAATAGCAGGATGTTTGCAGTGGTGGTCTTGTTGGTAAGGTTATGTGGATACTAAACACTCATGTCCTGAAAGAACTCAACTGCTTTACCGGTCCAGCAGTGACCACTGGGTCCAGCGTAGTACATGTTGACAAAGTAAAAAAAAATTATCTTGAAAAAACATTATGGTACTATTATATTCCTTACCTGAAGATACTGAATCCTTGAGTGTTTCAGTCTGGAATGTTTTTTTGAATGAGCCAATCATAACAGAACAGAACTAATCATCCAGGTTAGTTCTACAGTCTCAGACATAGTTGTACCATATATTCAATTGAGTTCTATGAACTCCATACACCCCATAATCCTTTCAGTGTATTACTGTGTATTGTGATCTTAGCACAATGGTTGAACCTTTGAGGATGCATTTACATTGTAGGTATCTTGCTGAATGAAGATACCTGTACAGTGTATAGGGTATGTATAGGGGATGAGGAAATGGTAAATGGTCATGTAAAAGAAATTATAGCTGTTGTTGGTGCAAAAACCCATTCGTGTGTCAGTTACCAGGACATGGAGTAGGCCTAGTCCTGTACTGCACAATATCTCCAATAGAGAATCTCTACTGAAAGCAATCCTGAGTACCAGAATTGGCTGACCTTTGGTTAAGGCATGGCCAGTAAAGAGCTTTGTTACTATTAAAGTAGCCACAGGAAATGGTTCTAGTGAGGTTTTCGGTGGAATTAGATGATAGCTCTGTCTTTCAGCCCTAAGCCCACACCTCGTGAAAGTACAGGTACATTTGAGACACTGTCTACTACTCAGTAGGCAAATCAGTAAGCGAGCACGACCAATGTGTCTGAATACCCAATAGTCATCAAGCAGTACGCAAACGTTACCCGGACGACCTCCTGATTCAGCTGGAGCTGTGGATGAATTCAAAGCTACTGCTGATGAACTGCTGCTACAGGGGTTAGAGCTACTTCTGAGGTAAATAATGATTGACTTCCTCCTGATTCATCTCCTCTGAACTACAGCTCGACACCGTCTGAGTACAGATTCAGACACAAACGCAGGTCAGTATGATAATGATCTAGTCAACAGGATCTAAATCTGTCAGTAAATGGGGCTTTTAATGAATGATTGGTAATATGGCGAACATAGTAGTGCGTCTAAGTTTGCGTTGATACTAAACACTGCTACTGAAACTGCCTACTAGTCTACCGCTCTAGCAGTATGTACTGGCTCCAATCTAGTATCTTTGCTCTACCAGATTCAGCTGCATACAGTTCTTCAGATCATGTGACCATCGTCAGAGGTCACTAATTGGCGGTCCGGGCCCAGACGTTGTCCAATGCGGCCCAAAACTGGTAAACTATTGAGAAGGGTTTAACTCTGACAGTGTTTGTTTTAGGAGGCGGAGATATTTTTAGTCTTTACGGTATACAGGCTTTGCGACAGTAAGCTCACAGACAAATCACGTGCGTTGTAAGATCACCAAAGGTGCTCCTCAGCCAATCAGATCTGTGCCGATTCGGGAGCACGGTGTGCACACAGGTGAGAAGCAGCAGTCGGAGAGTAAAGCGAGTGAGATGGCGTGCTCTAAAAAAAGAAAAGTTGATGGCGAGAAACAACTTTTTAACCAGGAGTGGACGGAGACGGAGATGTTTATACTTTCCACAGACAGCTCCAAACCAACATCTCTCATAGAGTCTGAGACGCAAATTTAAAGCATCCACGTATCTCAACCCATCCATCCATCCATCCATTATCTTCTGCTTTATCTTGCTAGTCAGGGTCTTGCTGGATCCTATCCCAACATCATCAGGCGAAGGCAGGGTACACCATGGACAGGTCTCCAGTCCATCACATGGGCACTGCGACCAGTTTAGAGTGAGGATCAATCTAACATGCATGTGTTTGGACTGTGGGAGGAAACCAGAGTACCCGGAGGAAACTCACTCAAACACGGAGAGAACATACACACTCCACACAGAACCACCTGGATATCTCAATATGTGTGTGAGAATGGTCCTAACACAGTTTCAGCCCAGGTTTAAAGTCCTGGCTGGACCACCAAGAGCTCACTTCTCTCACTAAACAAGAGAAAGTGTGGAGGAATACAAGAGAGAGATAAACTGTTAAGATGTGAAACTCAGTTAACAAGACTAAACATTTTATTTACATTTTTTATTATAAATAAGTACTTTATGATGAATTTTAAAAAATCATTTTAAATGTAGCTCTTGTTTTTACTTAAAGTGATGAAAATAGCAGTAAATATACTGAAATATACTGAAGGGTATGTGTGATGTGTTGGTGTTTCAGTAGCTGATGGTATAAGATGCTGATACTAGACTACTTCAGTAAACAGGATACACCACTGAATCACAACACACGTTAGAGATGATGATGGTCCAGACCTTGGCCTGAGGAGATCTCCTCTATCTGGACCTTACTGAAAATACCCCTAATCTACAGTGTACCATCAGAGGACAAGAACGTAGGTTGCCCTCATCGCATTTCTGAAGGCAGCAACTGAGCTTTTGTTCCTCCTCCTCAGTTCCTCATTGTTCCTGCTCTCATCCGCAGACGAGCCATGAGCCGAGATCAGGCTGAAATGCTGTCTCCCTCTAGTGCGTCACACACACATGCATTGCACTGGGAATAAAAGGCCCCGGGCCAAGGTTCAATTAAGGAAGCTTATTACCATCATGAGCGCTATTACTCTTTTTTAGAAAAGAAAGAGCTCTAATGAAAAGCACGGGAATGTGATCCGCGGGTATTTTTGAGCTATCTCACATGGAGAGGAGGAGAAATAGAGCGAGAGAACGAGAGAGAGAGAGAGTCACACATTACCCTGTGCTTTTAAATTAAATGCTAGTTACATGTGAGCAACAAGCCTCGCGTATTCTCATAAGCACAAACAGAAAATGTTTCAAAACTCTTGATTTTATTAGCGTGACTCCGCGCTGCAACTTCGTTACGGCACGCTGAAAGCTGCCGGACCCCGCTGAGCTGACATCTGTCCACCAACAGCCTTAAAGCTTCACTGCTTTTTTTGGTTTTTCCCTGCTAGTTTCCAGAGCAGGCGCGAGGAGTTAGGCTGGGTGTGCAGGCAGAGATTCGATCTAATTGGAAGAGAGAGAGAGAGAGAGAGAGAGAGAGAGAGGAGACGTCCTTCACTTGAGCGGAGGTCAAACGGTAACAGTCAGGGAGTTCTCCATCCTCTGAAGAAACATCTGGGGAGGAATGTTGCTGCTGCAGCCAGGACTCGTTAGCGTCTCCCAAAACTCTGGTTACTGCAGTGTGAACACCGTTACCGTGGGCCCAGGGTTTGAAGGTCTGTTCTGAAAGGAGTCTTGACGTTTCAGATGCCGTTTCTTCAACTGATTTGTTGAAGCGTTCTGTTTCTGATTATGCTAAATCAAGAAGTACGATAATCCCTCAGGGTCGAGATGGATTTTGTACGGTGCCTCAGACTGATATGTCCCAATAAAGAAGAACAAGAATGAGTGAAATGGAAAAATGAAGCTGTGAAAGGGAAAACGGAACAGCTGTAATATCCAGTAAATGAACTGACGCTGTGTGCCTCAGCCTCCCAGCATGGTCTTCTAGCAGTACTGGCTATTTTAGCTACTGGTGAGAGTTTCAAGTTTATTTGTCATTTGTACATCATGTCAGGACATAACATGCATTGAAATGCTTGGGGTGAGCAGCGCAGTATTATATATAGTAGTAAAAACAGTGCAAACATACAAAACATAGACAATATTGAAGTAAAAAATAAGCTAGAATATATATATATATATATATATATATATATATATATATATATATATATATATATATATATATATATATATAATAACTGAAATATATAAAGGACTATACAAAACATACACAAGATATATACTGTACATAAAATAAACATCTTATGATATTAAGATATTAGCTTATCTAAGAACATCTATCCTTTCAGAAATAATGTTGCGTATCACATTACAGCGACTACACTGCACTGGTGTTAGATCAATTCTTGGCATTGATGATACACTCAAAAACATGTTGATTTTAATTAGAGATGGACCGATCAGCGTTTTTGAGGCCGATTCCAATCGCCGATCACCTTTCAGTACGATCGGCTGATAGCGACCGAGGGCGGGGCTATATGCCACGACAGGGCTACTTGTAGTTATCAGCGCAAACAAGTTTTATTACCATTTTTAACGAGCATAATTTTTTTAACTAAATTAACAGTAAATAAACAAAGTAAATCAAACAAATATCTCCAAATACTGCAATCATTACATTTAGACCCTTAATTTAAAACTAAAAAAGCTAATTAAATAAATGCAGTAAAACTGCAGTCATTAAACTCAGACTCTGTTAAACTAAATCTGTAATCATTAAATGTAGATCTTGAATTTCTGCTGCTGTTCTGTTTGTACCGGTCAGATCTGGTCTGTATGGTGTTCTGGGTTGTTTGTTTTGTGTTAGCTGTGTGTGCTAGCTCTGCTGTTTGCTGATACTCACTGTATTCAGCTGTGTGGTGTCTCTGAAGTGCCGTATCAGATTATTAGTGTTAAATGTCTTTTGGTTCCCCCGCGAGACACATTGATTTGACAGATGTTACAGAACACCCTGTATGAGTCTGCGTCACATACGGTAAAGAACTGGCTGACGGACGACATGTTTAGTCAGTCTGTGGAAAATAAATGGGTATGTATTTCCACCTAGTGGTTCAGAAAGGAACTGCAGGGACCTGTCCGGAGGGAGTTTCACAGATGTGAAACGCTAGGGCTATAAAACGCTAGCTGGAAATACAGAAGTTAGGCTAATTTGCTTAACGCCATCGATCGGCTCTCAGGATTGACTAAAGTGGAGAAATATCAACTGATCACCGATCACATAATTTGATTAAAAATCGTCCGATACCAATACATAGCCGATCTATGCTTCCATCTCTAGTTTTAATTAGTTTTCTCTTGTTACATAACAAATACATTTATTTGAGTCAAACTAAGTCAGTGCAGTGAGTTGTCCTATGTATATTTGGTCAGTGCAGCCTTAAATACAACTTATCTGTCACATTGGCTGCTGGCGCCAGTTATTTAAATATTATTTTATTATTTTTTTCCTGCCATACCTTCCCATATATGTACTACTTACTTATACTCTTCCTTTAACTGCCTAGCCTCATTGCTGTTGGCTATAAGTACAATTACTAGTGTATAAGTGTGTTTCTGGAACAGCTGGTTGTACAAAAACAGCTGGAGCAAATGTTGCACATTGTACTTAAACAGGGGTCTAATATGCTTTTCTGGATTGTTTCCATTCCTTTAATGTTGTCCTTTAGTTATAGAACTTTTTATACATGTAAACAGTCTCAGAGTAAAGTACACGCTAGAGGTAGATGACAGAAATACCCCAGCACATTTTTTTTCGGTTACAAGGTGGCATCATCATGTAACACAATCTTTACTGCCTGCCTACCAGTAAGCTTGGCTCACTCACTCAACACACAGAGAGCTAAAACTGTATAAACTAACAGCAGTAATATGCAGTAAATGAACTGACGCTGTGTGCCTCAGCCTTCCAATATGATGATCTAGCAGTGCTGGCTATTGTAGCTACCAGTGATATTAGCTAATCTAAGAATATTTATACTTTCAGAAGTGACATTAATTAAAAATTGCGGTGTTCTGCTTATTTGCATATTACTACACTGCACTGGTGTTAAACCAATTCTTGCCATTTTCTTGTGCAGGCTTGTTAAGTAAAACTTATCTGCCCCATTGGCTGCTGGCACAATAAAATATTATTTTATTGTTTTTTCCTTGCATACCTTCCAATATGTGTACATCTTTCTTGTACTCTTTGGTCAACTGCCTAGTCTCATTGCTATTGGCTACAAGTGGAAGTTTTTGCTGCTGAGTGTGTTTTTGAACAGCTGGTTGTACATAAACAGCTAAACCAAATATTGCACATCTTAATTAAATAGGGGTTTAATATGCTTTTCCAGATTTCTTTCATTCATTTAGTTTGTTACTGAACTTTTTTGCATGTAAACAGTCTACAAAGCAATAAATCCCAAAGTACATGCCAGCGGGCACAAAAAAAACTTTACTTAAGCCCGAAACACCTCATTGGAATTCCAGCCTATTTCTCTGTTACAAGGTGACATCATCATGTAACACAGCCTTTACTGTAAAGCTAGGCACACCCTTATACAAACATAGAGAGCTTAAATAGTAAAAACTTATCACTCTGAAACATCCTGCTCCAGTCTAGCTTGTGAAGGTGGATCTACCAACATGTTCTACCTGACTTTCAGGATCAGACTCCGGCTCAAATGGCCAGGACCAACAGCCTTGTAAGAAAAGCTACAGCCGTGTGGGGGCAAAACTTGAACAGTAGAAAACAGAGAGGGCGAGCTGACCTATGTAAGGGCTCTGGGTTAATGTAAGTGTGTGTGGGGTGGTGTTTTAGACTGAATAAATATGTATAATATGGGAAAGTTAAAACTGGCAAATCAAATTAAATATCGAACATTAAAAATTACCATAATAGGTAATCTCTTAACTTGTGTGGCTTCATTAGTTGGACATATTGAGCTAAATGTTGAAGTAATACACAGAAGCGATCAGTCCATCCATACATCCATTATCTTCCAGTCACAGGGACTGTTCCAATCCCAGCAACATCGGGTGAAGGCGGGATACACCATGAACAGGTCGCC
Source organism: Megaleporinus macrocephalus (assembly GCA_021613375.1). Classification (NCBI taxonomy): domain Eukaryota; kingdom Metazoa; phylum Chordata; class Actinopteri; order Characiformes; family Anostomidae; genus Megaleporinus; species Megaleporinus macrocephalus. The sequence continues at coordinate 7,562,139 of CM038706.1, read as the reverse complement.
AGTCCACTACAGCAGACATGATGGACGCAGAGGAGCCCACAGGAGAGATAGATATATAGATAAAACTGCTTTATCTCACTTACAATAATGAATTAATAGTCTTATCACTTCTAATCAGCACGTATTCACTCGTTCCTGCTGTAGCTCGCTCAGTTAGCCGAATATATTCAGCGGATATTCACGTTTGGCCGCTGCTGTAGCTCACAATCAAACTAACTAACAATCAAACAGCCTCCTAAATCTCTGAAACAACATTCTGTAAGCGGTGGTGAAGCAGAGAACAAAGTACGATCATTACATTACCCCACAACTCCCCATTCCTTCCATTTCTCCCAGTAGTTTCTGTCTAAATAGATTGAAGCAATGCTGAAGATGGTAAGGGACTGTCTGCAAAGTGCGATACTTTTCAATAACGTACAACATTCAGAGAAACGTTTTTGCGCGCTCAAGTTTTGTCATTGATGTGACGCCATACACTGGCAGGCCTGATTGGGCACATTCTCTTGACCACCACAACCCCAAGTGCTGATAGGTGCATTTGATTAATGTTGTCCAATAATTTACCCATACAATACCTTCTGATTTTCAATATTACAGTGCAGCTGCACAACCTTTAGTTAACATAATGCTCTGTTTGAGGGATATTATTTGATTGGCAACCCGCAACAGCCCTCAGAGGGGGCTGAGATTGCTATAATATGTATTAGCACATGGTTTCTACAACTAATTCTCTCTTTGCGTCCCTCTATATGGCGCTAAAGTCTTAATTCAAGATGTCTCGCGGTCGCGCTTTTAAGTGCATAAAGAACGGGTGGTGGTGTCCTCAGCCCCAACTCGCCACAATCCCCTCATAAATCGAAGCCTCGCCGTCCCTCATTGTTCGGCCTGGCTCGCCGAGTGTCTCTCATTTTCAGCTCAGTTTGACTTCTTTTGTAGCTTTCATCAGAGAGGGAGAGGGAGAGAGAGAGCAAGGGGAATAGAGGGGGAGAGAGAGAGAGTTGTGCGTTCTAATCCACACTACCTCTTCACCACGAGTGACAGAATAAAAGAGATCCTGTCATGTTTGAAAGAGCCATCCAGTCGAGCTCGACAGAAATTGTCGCCATGCACTATGAATGAATCATTTCAAAGAGCCCGCTGTGGTTTCACACTGTTGTTGGGATCCTTTACTGGTGTGGGAAGAATAGACGTACACACCCGCCACACACATCATCATCACACGGCTTTATAGTAAAACTAGCACTGGCAGTCAAAAGTGTGGACACAACTAAGAGAATCTGTTATTATAACTATAAAAGGGTTTTGATCTGAATGTGTTGAAAGACGAGTTTAAACAGTTTAGTAACACAAATATTACTAAAACTAACATTTTACTGTAATAAAAAAATATTAATATTACATACTATATATATAATGTATACACACACACAGATGTATGAATATATTTATGTAAATACTGTATGAATGTATGTATATACTGGGTCAGCATACATATATTTGTATGTATACACCATATAAGCGTATGTATGTACTATACAAATGTATATATACATATACACCATATGAACATACGTATATATGCATGTTCATACTATATATATACACACACACACACACACACACACACACACAGATGTATGAATATATTTATGTGTATACCGCATAAACGTATGTATATATGCATATGTATACTGGGTTAGCATACATATATTTGTATGTATATACCATATAAGCGTATGTATTGTACTATACAAATGTGTATATATACCCTATAAACATACGTATATATGCATTTTCATACTATAAATATATATGTATACATACACACACACACAGAATGTATGTAGATATATTTATGTATATACTGTATGAACATTAGTATATACTATAGGAGTGTATTTATATATGTATGGATATACTGTATCAGCATACACATATATGTCTGTATCTATTGTGTCAGCACACATATATTTGCATGTATATACCATAAAAACATATGGATGTACTGTACGAATGTATGTATATACCATATGTACATACATACGTATATATATATATATATATATATATATATATATACTATGTGATCATACATAAATATGTATGTATATACTGGATATATATATATATACAATATATACATACAAATTTATGTATGCTCACGTAGTATATACATACTATTATATATACTGAACTGTATACGTAGCCATTGCTTATGTAGCCGTTTGTTCATTACTATATAAAACCATCCATTTAAAATAATGGAGCTGATGCTGCTGCATTGCACATGGATGTTTGTAATGCTGGCAGTTAAATGCACAATGAGGCTTCATGGACCTGTAAATAGCAGAGCTTGTTTTATTACCATTACTTGCAGGGCTTCGTTAAGGTCACTGCAGGAATAACCCTCGGCCAACAAATGCAGTCTGCTTAGAGGATCAGATAATTGTAACAGAGGAACCCCGCCGAGAGCCTGGTTTATTGTAACCAAATGTGTGGACAATGAGCAGCCTTGGAGCCGCAGGCAAGCTGGAGAACACGCCGATAATCTATCAGCAAGGCAAGCACAACAAGGGAGCCGGCAGAAAGCGTGCAGGTGGGGTCTGCACCAGCAGGAGGCCCCTTTTGCATACCCCCGCCGCATGAGCGAGCGCGAGTGGATAGAATGGATGAATGCGATGTGCTGCAGGTAGAGGATGCTGAGCGAGTTGCAGCAGAGGTGAGAAATAATGAGCTTCTCTCGCCGAGCTCTTTCCCCCCCCTCTCCCTTTCCCTCTCCGTCTCCGTCCCCCCCTCCTCTCCCTCCTTTCAGGGCTGAGGTCTCAGCTGTATTGTTCTACAAGAGTGGCACAGGTTCATAATTCTTAATTCTGCCGAGCATTAATTTACCTGCGACAGCGGGGGAATCCCCCGAGGAAGCGATGGTGACAGCTTCATTCCTGGGCTCCTTAATGCCGTGTGTCTGCTCCGTCTCTGCCTCAATTCTCCAAAGCACCATAAAATTCCTCAACCAAGAAATATTACTGTTTTGCACAGCAGGTTTTCATTTCGCGTGTCTGCTGCTAACAAGCGCTCGGTGGACCTAATGTGACAGGTGACACATCTACAACGTAATCACAACATTTGGACACTTCTAACGCTGCACGCCGGGACAGCCACGCACTTAATAAAAGGCTCAACAAACAAACAGAAGTCTTCTCCGCTATCCAGTTCAGGCTGGGTCGTGGACACGGAATCCAGTTAGCTGCTGAGGTAGAACAGGTTCAGGTGGAACGTGGGGTTACTTATGTTCTCCTATTCCCAGAACAACATGGTCTATAAATCTGGACGGCAATCGGACAGATGTTTCTCCAGATTGAGTCTGACAATGGTTTAGGAGCCAGGAGAGAATTTTTCTTCCAATTATGATTGTTTGTTGAGTGATTTGTATTAGTCATAGAATTCATACCTATTTGATTTGTCCCCTTGGTGCCTGTAACACAACATCATTTATTAGCACGTAAAGAGTTCACAGCAAGAAACAGCCAACCTAAAGTACAGACTCTAATCAGCAGGGTTGGATACAACTAAAAATATATATATATATATATATATATATTTCAAGGCAATTCATTATTTGGACAGCCTCATTTACAGATTAATCAAAAATGCATTTATACACTATATATTCACTTTGTTCAGGTGTTCCAATCACTTCATGGCCACAATTGTATAAAGCCAAGCACCCAGACATACAGTCTGCCTCTACACACATTAGTGAAAGAATGGGTCACTCTTAGGAGCTCAGTGAACTCCAGCGTGCTGCCGTGATAGGACGCCACCTGTACAACAAGTCCAGTGGTGAAGTTTCCTCACTACTAAATATTCCACAGTGGACTGTCAGTGGTGTTAGAACAAAGTGGAAGTGATTGGGAACGACAGCAACTCAGCCACCAAGTGGTAGAACACGTACAATGACAGAGCGGGTCAGCGGATGCTGAGGAGCATAGAGCACAGAGGTCACCAACTTTCTAAAGAGTCCATCACTACAGACCTCCAAACTTCTTGTGACCTTCAGATCAGCTCAAGAACAGAGCGTAGAGAGCTCCATGGAATGGGTTTCCATGGCCGAGCAGCTGCATCCAAGCCTTACATCACCAAGAACAATGTCGGATGCAGTGGAGTAAAGCATGCCGCCACTGGACTCTAGAGCAGTGGAGACGTGTTCTCTGGTGTGAACAATCACACTTCTCGATCTGGCAATCAGATTGATGAATCTGGGTTTGGCGGTTGCCAGGAGAACGGTACTTGTTTGACTGCATTGTGGCGAGTGTAAAGTTTGGTGGAGGGGGGATTATGGTGTGGGGTTGTTTTTTAGGAGTGTTGTTGGTTCATCCTAAAACAAGCAATTGAAGTAGTTTTACTTAACCTTAAAACTTTTTAATCAAAATGATTAATTTGATTCAGTAAAACTAGTTCAATTACTTGTTACCACATGTAGGATTTGTTTTTAGGTTGGATTAATCTAAAGCACTTTTTATAGTGTTGATGTAGTGCAAATAAAATACATTTCCATTTACTGTGTAGATATTTGACCTGTGGTGAAAAGCTACACTGTAAACACATGTAGTAATAAGTATTGGAAATAGTTTAACTATAATTATAATTGAAAACATTGTTCACTAATGTTTCTCCATTGAGTCATTTTTATAGGTCAAACTAACAAAGCTCTTTATTGACAGTACAATCTGGTTTAAACAACATGGAATAATATTAGAATTTTTTTTGGCAGATTCTGAGCCATATGTTCTGTTACACTGTCAAAAAGGAGGCCCTGTTCAGGTACATATCTACTCATTAAGCTACAAAAAGAAAACGAAATGTACCCTAGAATGGTCTTCAGGCCCAGTTGTGCACCTAAAATGAGTTATAAAGGTACACAGCCTTCACTTCCTCAGTGGAGAGGGGAACATTTGTACCTCTGAATTACTCAACATTTTAAAAATAGAGCAAAAGAGCCTGAAGCCAAGACAGGAAGAGTGGAGTTAAAGCATATTACCAATGCAGCTGTGTGTGATATGATTATGTTCCAGAACTAAAGGTACTGAACACATACCCGTGAGGGCACAACCCCTGTTCACCAGTGATGTTTATAATGTGGCATATTGTTTGGGGGCAGTTGTGAGCTGGAGGTTAAGGAACTCCTTGTGACCAGAAGGTTGCTGGTTCAATCCCTTGAAACGACAAGGCATAAAAAGTGAAATACCCACATATACACACACTAGGGGGCAGCCTAGAGTGGTGGGCAGCCTCATCCACACTACCTAGGGAGAAGTTGAGGGTTTGGTGTCTTAGGACAGGACCCATCCATGCAATCATTATGCAACATATAGTTTAGGGCAGTGGTGGGCTGGAGGTTAAGGAATCCAGAAGGTTGCCAGTTCAATCCCCTGAATCGACAGGACCCATCCTTACAGTAACACACCCACTCTGGATACAGCTGCCCACCACTCTGGGCAAGTGTGCTCACCCCCCCCCCCCCCACCCCCCAATTTTGTTGTATTATAAACGTTGCAGTGAACAGGGGTGTGCCCGCCCAGGTATATATGTTAAGTATCTCTAGTTCGGGAGCATAATCATATCATATGCATTGTAATTATATCATATGCATATGCAGCTGCATTGTTAATATGCTTTAACTCCACACTTCATGTCTTGGCTTCAGGCTTTTTGGCTTTACTTTTAAAACACTGGGTAAGACACATAACCCCCAACTGCTCCCCAGGCACTGTGGATAGAGCTGCCCACCACTATGGTCAAGTGTGCTCACTGACCCCTAGTCAAGTCGAGTTTATTGGTATAGCGCTTTTCAAAACAGTGTTGTCTCAAAGCAGCTTTACAGAGTTTTGAAAACAGACAGTTACAACATATATATCCTCCAGTGAGTAAGCCAGAGGCAACAGTGGCAAGAACACCCCCCTCAGACTGGAGGAAGAAACCTTGGGAGGAACCAAGACTCACAAGGGGAGACCCATCCTCCTCTGGTTAAACAGTATTTATAGTTTAATAAACTAAATACCAAAGAAAATAGTCTCTGTTTAAAATCTGGATAGCAAATCTTTAGAAGCTGCACAGGTAGAGGCAGTCTCTGACTGAGGCAGTCTCTGACTGAGGCAGTCTCTGACTGAGGCTTTATATAAAGTGGGCGTGAGCTGAAACAGTCCCATCCTATCTCAATGCTGGTGCATCTGGATGGTACAGTGATGTAACTGAGGGTGTAGCAGTAGACACAAATGGACAGGAGAGCTGGCTGGTGATGGATGGGGAGGAGGCCCTGATGGTCAGTCCTCCAACAGCGTTCAACAGATGTGTTCAACAGACGGGAGGACATTACCCTACCCTACATTACCCTACTGTGTGCAATCACTAGTGTGTGTGTATATGTGGATGGGTTGACTTGTGTGCAAATACAAGTGGGAAATAGTTCCAAACTGAAATGATGGGGACCACAATTAACCCCATGGGTTATGGATGTGATTTTTGCAGTCCACAAACACTAGATGCTCGAAACTGAGTTTGCATTTTCATCGGAAGCAGGAGCGAGTAGGTTGCTTGTATACGGAAGATGATTTTTGTGTTGCGCTCCGCTCTCCCATTAAAGTACAAATTTGTTTGCTGCACATATACCTCTGAAAGGCAAAGCACTCCGGAGCGCCTGTATTTTATTGTGCGCGTCTCTTTGTGCTGAAAGGCAAATAAAGAGGAAAGGCTAAGCCTCTCTTTGACCCGAGCTGCGAGCACATCTCAAGGCGCGCTGTTTATTCTGTTGCAGAAATTGAAAAGTACGAAGGGGATGAGCTGAGAAAAGACGGGGAGGTGAAGAAGTACCTGGATGTCATCAGCAACAAAAACATCAAGCTGTCAGAGAGAGTGCTTATTCCAGTGCAGCAGTACCCGAAGGTAAGATTCATGTCTCCCGCCGCCGCGTTTTCAGGATAATGATGGGGGCGACAGTTGGGAAGCGCTGACGGGACACCTAAATCAATGTTATGATCATAAGGATGCCACCTCTTGAAGAAGATTTGTCAAAACTGTAGCCCTTCCGTCAGGCTCCGGGTCCAACAGGTGGGCTTTCCAGCGCAGGTTATGGATTGCTCTGCCACCTCTGTTCTCTCTGTGATCACTGAAAGTTTGGTGAGAATGGAAAACTTACATTTTATTGTTATTGTTGTTCTTCCAGTTAAACTTTTACAAGCTTGCAAACTTGGAGACCACAGAAGAACCCATTTGGGACCTATGACTGTAGCCCAACTGGGGCCCAAATATACAACCCAACTGGGGCCCAAAGTTATAACCCAACTGGAGATCATGCATCACCAATCAAAAAGCCACTACAAGAGGTTTGGTGTAACCAGTGGGGAAACGTCATGGTCCTCTACACCCTCGCAGAGGTCCTATATATATATATATATATATATATATATATATATATATATATATATATATATATATATATATATATATATATATATATATATATATACACACAATTTTAGCTTATTTTCTAATATAGAAAATAAATCATTTAAACATGTCTATTTAATCTGTGTTGGAGCGTGAGGGGTTAAGTGGAAGCCTGTGAGTCTGTGTCTCCCCCTATAAGGACTGTGATGCCCCCGCAGAATGTTGGTGATTGGTGGTCCCGCTGTTCATGTACTCCCATCTCTAGCTAGTTTTCTGAGTCATAATGGAAGCTCATGTCACTCCCCCAAACTGTTAAACCCACCCCCTCTGAAAACGAGGCTTAAGGGTCACAGTTCACTACTGGGTGTAACTAACCAAGTTTAGAAGTCAATGGACGCCCAAGTAGTCTTTTCTGTAAATACAGCCCCAGAAGCTTCTTTCTACCCAATCAAACCACATCCAGGTCTTCGTTAAGGTTGTGCAGAGTCGTCAGTGTGGATTAGGACATGGTATGACTTACAGTGAACAATATACATACAGAAAACTTCTCCAGCTAAAAATGCTACAGTGGAGAAGATTTGGGTGACTATTGAGCAACATTAGTCTCCAGAGCTTCTAATCTTAGTTAGTTACACTAAACCTCTTTATACATCCCAGCTCCCTTCACTCTTTCTGGGAAATAAGCCTGTGTGACTGTGTGTTAAATGATTTGTGCAGAGAGATGAAGAGGCAGGAAACCATGTCAGCAAATGACGCTATCAAACCCCATCAATTTGAGTCCTATTATTGTTTATTAGTTAGTGCAGAACCTGGGAACCGTCCCATGTGGCTCAGTCTATAAAGTGCAGAGTATTTTTTTTTATTTGCACGCAGCAGCAGAGCTCTCGCAACCTGTTATCAAGCGTAATAGTTTGAATGGCGGATGATTGCATGTAAACTCGCCAATTGCTCGATTACGGTGGTAGAAAACATTTGAAACACTGCTTTGTTTGATTCATCTGGATCTCATATAATTTAATGTTCCATATCGGCTGACGCTCAAAGGGAAAGCATGGCTCTGTGTAGTTAAGCCCTTTTACTCAACCTGCCATGGGGGGTCCCTGAGAAGGCAGTATGCTTCCTACAGCCCAGCCAGCATGTCCATGTGGACACCATAAGGGTTTAAGATGATCTGTATGGGCTTTACGTGGGCTTTAAGTGGGATACATGAGCTCCAGTTGGGTTATAACTTTGGGTCTCAATTGGGATACAGTCCGAGTCCTGATTTGGGTCAGTTTGTGGGCCCCATTTCAGTTACAGTTGTGGGGCCCAGTTAGGCTACAGCTGTGGGCCCCAGGGACACAGGGAGGGCCCAGAGTGGGCTACCTTTGTGGGGCTCAGTTAGGCTGCCATTGTGTTTACAGCAGGGTTACAGGTATTTCTGTTTTGGCTGTGGGGCCAGTGGTTGCTGGTCCAACTTACAGCCCAGATTTGCCCCATTAGTGGCCCACATGGGCAAACACACACAGGGCACATATGAAGCCACTGGATAAATCTTACTGAGCCCCAACTGGTTTGTCTAAAGGGGACCCAACTTGCAGCCCATCTTTAACCCATATGGGGGCCCACATGAACATGAAAGTCTGAAATCTCTAATATACTGTAATTTAATCAAGAGCTGTCAGATATATGACAAGTCAGCAGGATTTTTGTCAGAACTCATAAATCTGCAGGATATTAATGCTGGCTGGGCTCAGGTCCGCATAGCTGGAGATACCTAGACAGTATTTATGCATACTGTATTCGCCTCCCTCCTGATTTCCTCTACTTCTGAATATTTGTCACATTAAATGGTCTTAGATCCTCAACACTTTCTCACATAAGATCAGTTGGTGTTGGAAAACTTTTATCCTTCAGTAAACGCCCATGTTCTCAGAGATTGGGACTGTGGGACATCATGAAAAAAACAAAACGTGTGAAATCAATTTAAAAAATAGTTGAAAACAAGATCAACATCAGCAAACAGAGAATACCCTGCTAAAAGAATACCGCGAATGTAAATCAGCCAATCCAGATTGGGTTGCTTTGGCGCTACAAAGCTAATGTTGCTCAATAGTCACCCAAATCTTCTCCATTGTAGTGGAAAACGATTACCCCCAGCATTTTTCGCTAGAGAGGTTTAGTGTATGTTTATTGTTCACTATTAGTCACACTGTGTCCTAATCAACACTGACAACTCTGCATCACCTTATTGAAGGCTTGGATGTGGTTCGGGAAGCTCTTGGGGATGTATTTACAGGAAAGACTTGGGTGTCTGCCAATGGTATAGAAAAGCTCAGTAGTTCAGGTGGTTAGCTAGTGTCTAGTCCTAAATCTGTGATCACGGAATGCTGCCCACAACACACTGTTGTCTGGATAGTTTTGGTTGGTGGACTATTCTCAGTCCAGCAGTGACACTAAGGTGTTTAAACATTCCAGCAGCAGCACTGCTGTGTCTTATCCACACATACCAGCGCAACACACACTTAGGGCGTTTTCACACCTGTAGTTGGTTTCACTGGTCTGGATCAGTTAATGAGTTTGTCTACTTGGAGCGTTTCCTCCTCGGTTAAGTTTGTTTTCACAGGTAAAAAGCGAAACGCACCAAAATGCACCCCAACAAACCACGTGAGCACATTGTCTCCTGTGATTGGTCAGAGCTATCTGGCGTGCAAGCGTGAAAGTAAACACAGGGAGAAGATCCGGTTTTCCCAAACTACTGCACATTTCTTGTAGAGCGTAGCACGGAGCAGCAGCAGAGACAGCATCTGTTCATAGCTGTAATAATAATCTGATAATATACCAAACTACAGTCCACCTGCAGACCACCCAGCTCACTCCAAACATCAAGTAGACAACGTCCCTCACTGCTAGTCCAAGAGAGACCTCGCTTCATTGTCCTCGCCCTGTTAGCTGCTACAGTTCTCCAGTTCTCTGTTTACGCCATCTGCCGCATCCCATAATGCATACCTGACTGCAGGAGATGTTTAGATCAAACTTGAGGAGTATACGTAATACTTCGGATCGAGATCGGATCATGTTCTCGGAACCGGACCGAGACCACCTCCTCTCGAGGGTCTTGTTTTGGTCCACACCCAAGTGCGATTACAGTTTTCACACCTGCCAAAACGAACCACACCAAACGAACCAGAGTCGTTTTAACCGAACTAACACTGCCATCATGTCAGTGTCACTGCAGTGCTGAGACTGATCCTCCCTAATAGTACCTGTTCTGTTGAGGTTCCGACCATTAAAAACAGGGTAAATGGAGCTAATTAACGTCTCTGGAATGTGGAGAAAACAAGCACTAGGGGCGCCAGTGACTTCTAGACGATTTCAGTAGTTCAGGTGGTTAGCTAGACGGAAAAAGAGTTATTATTGCTGACGTCTGGTCTTGGTTAGTCACAGTAGCCGCTCTGCAGCGATATGAAGAAACCAACCATGGTCAAGAAATATACCTTAGATGCTGGACGGAAGCTGAATTCAGTTTAAATTAGAGCCATTTCTTCACACTCCTATACACTCGCTCTGTATCTGTTGCAGTTAACAGCATTTATAGTCTGTGCTAAAGCCCTAATAGTCTGGAGCTGAGTACACTTGGAGATAAAAAAAAAAGAAAAAAGCTGTGAGCACTTATCACATGAAGCGATCGGTGAGAATCCTCAGCTTCTAGTAAACATATGCTCCGATTCTGGCCTACTTTTCCACTGCAGCTCCGAAATGAATTGCCACGCTCAGAAGTGCTAAGACTCTCGGATCGGCGTTGGAGATTTGCACACACACATACACACACACAAACATGAATTGTGCAGAAAGTACACGCCTGAGGTTTCGCGCGCTGCATCTATGTCTCGTTTAAATCGCAACCGAACAACAGAGCAGGGTGTGTTTTTCGCCCAAGCCATCGTTCTTTTGTAGGATCTGTCGCGAGAAGGATAAAGCTCTCCAGCAATTTTCCTAGAATGCAGATAGCAGCCGCGCATTGTTCTTTGGCGGGTCTAGATTAGTTACATGTCCGCGTCTGTGTAAACAGCAGTCGCTACAGTAATTTAGAGCAAATGGTGGCCATTTTTTAGTCACGCACCCACCATTTTCTTTCACAGCCTTATGGATGTCAGGCCCGCGCCTTTCCCGCGCCGCTCAAAGGGGGCTGGATGAGCTGCGATCCACGCTTTATGGCCCGCGAACCTCCATCATGAGCTAGAGATGAGATGCAAACGATGATAATTAAGGGAAAGCTTACACACGTGCGTGTAGACACATCGCTTCCGCTCAGGGCCGCGCAGCCTCGCTGGCGGAGAGGTACAGGTGCTGGATTCGGAAGGGCTGGCGGGAGGGGGGTTGTAGAGGGCCGCAGGATCAGCTGTAATTGGCGCCAGCAGACAGTGGCAGGTGTCGAGGTGAAGTGCGTGGGGTCAGACAGGAGACACAACAGTGACAATCAAATAACTTGCGCCGGCCTGAAAAATGTGCCGCGTCCGCCTGCTTTATTCGATGCGCTCCCACTTTTGACACAGTGCAGCTCGAGTGTCTGAAGCTGGCAGTCTTCACCACCAATGAGGCTTGTCTCTGGAAGGGGGAGAAAACAAGGCTGTTGCTTTAGCACTAGGAGAGACAGTGACTTGTAGGAGAGCTCAGTAGTTCAGGTGTTCAGCTAGAGAGAGAGAGAGAGAGAGTTATTACATCCTGCTACACTATGCAATTACATAATTACTCACTTGACCTGTTCAGAATATACCCTGTGCCTGCTCTGTGGTGGTCCTGTGGTGGGGTCCTGACCATTAAAGAACAGGATAAAAGGGGATAAACATCCTAAGCTAGTGTCCAGTCCTTCATCAGTGGTCACGGGACGCTGCCCACAGGACACTGTTGTCTGGATAGTTTTGGTTGGTGGACTATTCTCAGTCCAGCAGTGACATTGAGGTGTTTAAAACCTCCAGCAGCACTGCTGTGTCTGATCCACTCACACCAGCACACAACACACACTAACAGACCACCACCATGTCAGTGTCACTGCAGTGCTGAGAATCCTTCCCAATAGTAATTGCTCTGTGGTGGTCCTGTGAGGGCCTCCACCATTGTCTCTGGAAGGTGGAGAAAACAAGGCTGTTGCTTTAGTACTAGGAACGCCAGTGACTTGTAGAAGAGCTCAGTAGTTCAGGTGGTCAGCCGGATGGAGAGAGTTATTACATCCTGCTACACTATGCAATCACATAATTACTCACTTGACCTCTTCATGTTCCACAGAGTTTGTAATGGTCTTTCAGAATATACCTTGTGCCTGCTCTGTGGTGGTCCTGTGGTGGGGTTTCGACCATTGAAGAACAGGGTATAAACGATGTCTCTGGAAGGTGGAGTAAACAAGGCTGTTCTCTAAGCACTAGCAGTGCCAGTGACTTGTAGAAGAACTCAGTAGTTCCGGTGGTCAGCTAGTGTCTAGACCTTTATCAGTGGTCACAGGACGCTGCCCAAAGGACACTGTTGTCTGGATAGTTTTGTTTGGTGGACTATTCTCGTTCCAACAAGCACTAGGAACGCCAGTGACTTGTAGAAGATCTCAGTAGTTCAGGTGGTCAGGTAGATGGAGAGAGTTATTACATTGCTACACTATGCAATCACATAATTACTCACTTGACCTCTTCATGTTCCATGGGGTTGAAAATATACCCTGTGACTCAAATATACCTGTTGGTTTTTTAATCATATAATAAACGTGTGAATCTACTGCCTACCCTGCCTTCAGCATAGTGTAGGAGATTCTGCTGAAGAGCTGAAGCTTGTTCTTAGAAGCTTGATGCCAACCACTTGAAGCTAGGTCATGTAGAAATTGTACTTTAGATTGATAGTTAAAGGAAAAACTAAAAATAAATATATCACATGACAAAAGTATTTAGACCCTTTACTCTTTCTGCTTATATATATATATATATATATATATATATATATATATATATATATATATATATATATATATATATATATATATATATGTGTGTGTGTGTGTGTGTGTGTGTGTGTGTGTGTGTGTGTACTGATCAGCAACAACATTAAACCCACCTCCTTGTATTGACACACATTGTCCATTATATTAGCTCCACTGACCATACAGAAGCTACACTTACAGACTGTAGTTCATCTGATTCTCTGTATACTTTATTTCTCTGTTCTTTAATGATTAGGACCCCCAGAGGACCACCACAGAGCAGATATTACTTGGGTGGTGGGTCATTCTCAGCACTGCAGTGACGCTGACGTGGTGCTGGTGTGAGCGGATCAGATACAGCAGTGCTGCTGGAGTGATTAAACACTGTGTCCACTCACTATCTATTAGACACTCCTACTACTTGCTGGTCCATCTTGTCGATGTAAAGTCAGAGACAGTAGCTCATCTGCTGCTGCACAGTTTGTGTTCTCTAGTCCTTCAACAGTGGACACAGGACACCGCCCACAGGACACTGCTGTCTGGATAGTTTTGGTTGGTGGACGATTCTCAGTCCAGCAGTGACACTGAGGTGTTTAAACACTCCAGCAGCAGCACTGCTGTGTCTGGGCCACAGATACAAGTGCAGGACACACTAACACACTACCATCATATCAGTGTGACTACAGTGTTGAGAATGATCTTTCCTAATAGTACCTGCTCTGTGGTGGTCCTGACCATTAAAGAACAGAGTAATAAAGTGATTTTTCTTTAATTAACATTCTATTCATTGTACATATTTTAAATATAATGTACTAAAATATAAAGAAAATACACAAATCATCACGAAAGTCCATCCCTTCAAGAAAAAGTGCTAATGAGATTGCTGGTTATTCCTCAGGCAGGGGCATGTTGATGATACTGTGGCTCTAAGGGGGAAAACAAAGCCCCCCTCGTTGTAAAGATCTACACAAAGCAGTAGAAGAACAAGCCGAAATATCCAAACACTACAAACCATTCATGAGACATTTGTCAGATTAGATCAGTGATTTCAAAAGTCTGTTTGAAATGGTAATTTGACCTTCAAATATTTTGGTTTCCCCCCATTTTAGAGAGAGATAAGAGTCCAACGTAAGAAGTGAATGTCCAATAGTGGTGTAAGGATGGCGAGTAAGGCTTACCTAAAGGACTTCAACACCACATGCCTTAGAATCAGTGCACAACAATTCAGGTTTCTCGGTTCTGTCCCGGGTTTTACACCTATTGTTGGCTCATTTCCAACTCTGATGCTCCACCCATGATGCAGTCTTTAGTAACTACAGTATCGGGTTGGACAAGCTTTAAAGACTGTTTAAGCAAAAATACAATTCAGCCTAATGAAGAACAGAAACTCACTTTTTACCAAAATAGCTCAATTCATCCATCCATACATCATCATCTGCTTTATCCCGCTAGTCTGGGTCACAGGGGTGGCTGGAGCCAATCCCAGCGTCATCAGGCAAAAGCGGGGCAAACCATGGACAGGCCGCCAGTCCATTGCATGGCCAACACACACTCTCATACACATACTCACACCTTCAGGCAGTTTAGAGTGAGGATCCTAACATGCATGTGTTTGGACTGTGGGAGGAAACCGGAGTACCCGGAGGAAACCCACTCAAGCACGGAGAGAACATACACACTCCACACAGAACCACCCAGACCGGGAATCCAACCCTGATCATCTTACTGTGAGATGACAGTGCTAAGCACTACACCACCATACTAACCACTACACCACCGTACTAACCACTACACCACCATACTAACCACTATACCACCATACTAACCACTACACCACCGTACTGACCACTACACCACCATACTAACCACTACACCACCATACTAACCACTACGCCACCGTACTAACCACTACACCACCATACTAACCACTATACCACCATACTAACCACTACACCACCATACTAACCACTACACCACCATACTAACCACTACACCACTATACTAACCACTACACCACCATACTAACCACTACACCACCATACTAACCACTACACCACCGTACTGACCACTACACCACCATACTAACCACTACACCACCGTACTGACCACTACACCACCATACTAACCACTACACCACCGTACTAACCACTACACCACCATACTAACCACTACACCACCGTACTGACCACTACACCACCGTACTGACCACTACACCACCATACTAACCACTACACCACCATACTAACCATTACACCACCATACTAACCACTACACCACTGTACTAACCACTACGCCACCGTACTGACCACTACACCACCATACTAACCACTACACCACCGTACTGACCACTACACCACCATACTAACCACTACACCACCGCACTAACCACTACACCACCATACTAACCACTACACCACCATACTAACCACTACACCACTGTACCGCCTAGCTACGTTTAAAATATGTTTTGTTATCAGTGATTTATTTCGAATGCATGTGAGAGGGTAGCATTGATACATATAATACATTCATTTTCAATACTTTTTTAATAAATAGTAATAAATTCATACATTCATATTGTGTTTTTATGTGACAATGCATTTCAGCTCAGTAGTGAAGCATTTTAACCCCATACAATCACAGGCTTTTAACATTAACATCACATGATATGGTATTTATAGTTATTTGGGGTAATAGAAGAAGAAATATTATGCAGTGAGTCTAAACAAAGAGCGCTACACTTTCTCGGTGTGTCTCATAATGTAGGTCTGGGAGTCGATCCCAAAGACAATCAATCCCTTAGTATTCTAGGTGTTATGTGCGGAGGGTTTTCTTGTGCTGTTGGCAATCAGAATAGCACACAACAACCAACAATCACCACGAGGAAATCGAGGAGTCCATACTCCAATGTGGTGTCCTTTTAAACAGGGACAGTGACCAAAACACAGCACAGAGGTAGGCTGGGTACCGGAACGGAGTGGAGGGGGAAACAGGAAACTGGAACACAGGAAAACTGGACTGGAACTGTAGTGAAAAACTCAGCAGACACATACTGACACATCCAAACATAGAGACAAGAAAAACCCACCACACGTAACATTTTTTGGGGGAATAAAGTGTTGACTTCAAAACCTTGAGACTTGATTCTGTGCAGTGACATAGAAGTTTACCCGCATCTGATTGCACACAGAGGGTTTGTCTTGAAACCTAGTGAGCTGCCTACATAGTTAGCATTTTAGAATGCGCTCCCAACTTGTAGACTGTCCCAATTCTTATAAACATGCTGTCTACTGAGAAACCTTATTTAGACCTGATTTTAAAGAAGCATTGAACACTTCCTCAGCCGCTAAGCAAACCTCAACACAGGCTAATCTACGAGCAGTGATATGGTTTTAAAATGTGAATTATTTTGATTTTCTCTGGAGTTTTAATGTGTTTCTGGTCATATAATCACACAAAACAGTATTTTATTATCAACTCTGTAACGAGTCCTTCACCATTTAGCAGTTTTATACTCCAGACATTAGCATTCATGCTAGCAGATTTTTAAGCCTTGGGCTATTGTTTTGGATGCTGGCAGGTAGTTTAGCAACCAGTTAAACCACCGGTCACGGGCTGCAGTGGGGGGAACAAGCCGTGACGCAGTCTCTCTCTAACTAGAGCGTCTCAGTAATCTGTTTTATGAGGAGAGATGAGGAGAGAACGCTGATACTTAAACAGCTGCTACCTAGACAGCCTACTTAGACTAGGTTTTGAGACTCACCCAGAGTGTTTTGTCACTCACTTTTAGTCATAATTGTCACGTCTGTAGTCCTGCTGCTTTTTACTTTAGACAAAGAAGAAAACAAAAAAAAAACCCAGGAAAATTAGCTTACCTTTAAAATCCATTAGCAGTGCCTAAACAGGTACAAAGGCTTAGTTATAACTTGGTCAACTTCTGTTAGCTAATATTTAGCTGTAGCTGTAGCTGTTAGCTACAGATTCTCAGTAGTAAAACTCAGAGAGAAACGCTGAAGTATGTAATCAGGGTGTGATCTCGGTGCTCAATTATATTCTGTATGTAACTCCAAAGTTCAACCTTTTCTATCTCAGAGTGATGCAGAGAAACTCATTCATGCATTTGTTTCAAGCTACAGTTGACCACTGTGATGTTCAGAGTTGATCACTGTGATGTTCAGAGTTGATCACTGTGATGTTCAGAGTTGATCACTGTGATGTTCAGAGTTGACCACTGTGATGTTCAGAGTTGATCACTGTGATGGTCAGTGTTGATCACTGTGATGTTCAGAGTTGATCACTGTGATGTTCAGAGTTGATCACTGTGATGTTCAGAGTTGATCACTGTGCTGGTCAGTGTTGATCACTGTGATGTTCAGAGTTGATCACTGTGATGTTCAGAGTTGATCACTGTAATGGTCAGAGTTGATCACTGTGATGGTCAGTGTTGATCACTGTAATGGTGAGAGTTGATCACTGTGATGGTCAGTGTTGATCACTGTAATGGTCAGAGTTGATCACTGTGATGGTCAGTGTTGATCACTGTAATGGTCAGAGTTGATCACTGTGATGGTCAGTGTTGATCACTGTAATGGTCAGAGTTGATCACTGTGATGGTCAGTGTTGATCACTGTAATGGTCAGAGTTGATCACTGTGACGGTCAGTGTTAATCACTGTAATGGTCAGAGTTGATCACTGTGATGGTCAGTGTTGATCACTGTAATGGTCAGAGTTGATCACTGTGATGGTCAGTGTTGTTCATTGTAATGGTCAGAGTTGATCCTTGTATTGGTCAGAGTTGATCACTGTTATAGTTAGAGTTGATTCGCTGTAATGGTCAGAGTTGATCCCTGTATTGGTCAGAGTTGATCACTGTAATGGTCAGAGTTGATCACTGTAATGGTCAGAGATGATCACTGTAATGGTCAGAGTTGATCGCTGTTATGGTCAGAGTTGATCGCTGTAATGGTCAGAGTTGATCGCTGTAATGGTCAGAGTTGATCGCTGTAATGGTCAGAGTTGGTCTGTAATGGAGTTTTCAAGAAAACAGCCCAACTGGTCCAGAACGCAGCCGCTGGGATCCTAACAAACACTAAACAGATCTCAGATCAGTCCTGTTTTAAAAGAGCTACACTGACTACCTGTATCTTTTAGACCAGACATTAAACTTCTGTACTCGTCTATAAAGTTCCAAATTATCTAGAACCTGCTACATCACAGAACGTCTCTCTGTTAATGTTCCAGCTGCTGATGTTAGATCTGCAGATACTGACCATCTGCCCATCCTTCCATAAAATACAGAGAACCTGGAGAGACTCTTTCAGCTCTTCTGCTTCTAAACTGTGGAGCTCAGTTCAGCTTCTATTAGACAGTCCAGCTCAGAGTCACTTAATACATATTTAATCAAATAACACACTTAAATTAAAACTTTAACATCACAGTACCTGTACATTTGAATTTGTCTTTGATTAATTATGTTTATGTTATTACTGATGAAAACTGTCTGTGAAGCACTTTGAGCTGCCACTGGTATGATTAGTGCTCTATAAATAAAGATTATTATTATTATTATTATTCGTTCCAATATAAGTAATAATGTACTCTTTATTGCTGCCAAATGTTTTTCTCTTGGTTTTTGAAATGATTGAGATTATTGAGTGGACTCCAGCATTTCTGCACTCAAATAGCTCTTGTTCACTCACATAGTGTGTTGTATTGACAGGTCAATTACATAGCCACTCAAATAGGGGTCAATAATTCGGTGAATTGTATGTACGTTTAATTTACCCTACCACGCTTATTAACAACGAAATAAAATCAGAAACCAAGTGTGTCTTTGCAGCGAAACGACACAAAGCTTTCACCAAAATCAACAATAAGATAACCACAGGTTTGGTACTGATTGGTAGTTTAGAATCTGTTTTCTTCAACGAGCTACAAATAAGAAATCATTAAGATTAAATTACACCCTAGGCTTGTTATTGCCTGGGATATCGGGTGTCGTGTGAGGGGTTAACTAGCGGGGGTAACTAGTTTCGGCGGAGGAGTTAATTTGTGGATGAGTGCAGAGGATGACATCCAGAGAACAGAAGCAGCAGTGCCCAGTTGGAGCTGCTCAGTGTCTGGTGGAAAGGCTTATCTGGGAGGATGTAATTAATCCTAGTTGGAGAACTATTCTTTGTGTGTGTGTGTGTGTGTGTGTGTGTGTGTGTGTGTGTGTTGGTGCTAAATGAGGCAGTCTCTCCGGAACAGCATCTGTGCTGTGACTCAGTCTGGGTTGGAGTTGATCTGACTTTCTTTGATGTTCTCATTAAAGTAGGTTGACTTAAATTCACACATTTGCATGAAAGAGTCTAGCCTATTTAATTCCTCTCTGTTCTGCTGCTTTGTCTAGTCCTAGGCCCGTTTGTCTGGCCCGGTTCACTCAAAACTTGTAAATGACCTGAACGTGCTGCCCCGGTTTATGAAACGCATACGCTGACCCATATACGCTTATCAGGCATCAATTCTCCAACACATGCAGCACAGAATAAGAATTACTGGCCACCTGTGTTACCACACAACGGAATTCAACCTCCACATTTAACCCATCTGTGCAGTGAAACACCCACATACACACACTGGTGTACATACACAGTGAATATATAAATACACACACACACACACACACATCAGGGGGCATTGAAACACCCACATACACACACTGGTGTACATACACAGTGAATATATAAATACACACACACACACACATCAGGGGGCATTGAAACACCCACATACACACATGCACACGTGAACATAGACACAAAGGGGTAGCGAATCACCCGCATATATAGAAACACAAACACACACCCACACACCCACACACACACACACACACACACCCACACACACACACACACACACATTAGGGGGCATTGAAACACCCACATACACACATGCACACGTGAACGTAGACACAAGGGGGCAGCGAATCACCTGCATATATAGAAACACAAACACACACACACACACACACACATTAGGGGGCAGTGAAATACCCACAAGCACACACACACACACACACACACATTAGGGGGCATTGAAACACCCACATACACAAATGCACACATGAACATAGACACAAGGGGGCAGCGAATCACCTGCATATATAGAAACACACACACCCACACCCACACACACACACACACACACCCACACACACACACACACACACACACACATTAGGGGGCAGTGAAATACCCACACACACACAAGTGAACGTAGACACTAGGGGCAAGTAAATCACCCACTTACACAAACAATCAAACACACACACACACACACACACACACACACACACACACACACACACACACACACACACACACACACACACACAGTGAACGTAGACACTAGGGGCTAGTGAATCACCCACATACACAAACAAACACCCACACACGAGGGTGCAGCAAAACACCCATATACACACAAACTGGTGAACACACACACTAAGAGACAGTTAAACACCCACGTACACACACACTAGTGAACATACACACTAAGGGGCAGTGAAACACCCACATATACACACACTAGTAAACATCGCAGCTCTATCCACAGAACCCTGGGAGCAGTTGGGGGTTAGGTGCCTTGCTCAAGGGCACTTCAGTTGTGTGCTGTTGGCCCAGGGGATTGAACCTGCGACCTTCCAGTCACAAGACTGGATCCCTAACCTTCAGCCCACGACTGTCCCTAAATAAAATAAAATATGTCTGGAATTTCAAACCTAGAACCCGTAATATACCACTGCTGTCCAGTAAAACACATGCGTCTCCATTTTTGTTGGTTTTTATTTTTCTGCATCATTTAAACACAACAGCTGCTTTTTACACTGTGGGAATTTTTTAGAAACAACGGACCAATGGAAATGCTCCAAATTTGCTTGGGAAACATTTCGGTTTCATTGACTTGCATTAAAAGTAAGACATGTTTTTGGCCTCTCCTGTAAAGTTACTTTTTTGGAGATCATTTGGACTCTGATGATGTGATCAGAGGTTCAGGTTATGTTGACTATATGGCGTCTCTGTGATCCCGAGCGGAGGCAGTCGAGGAACTGCGTATTTCAAATCACACGATATTCCTGCAGAATAGTTTTATTACTTTCACAAGGAAATGACACACGAGTGTGATTACAGCGGCAGCAGCATCAGGTTTTTATGATAATGAACAAAGGCGGTGGCAGTCATGGCCCACAGGCTTCTCGAAGAAAGACTGACAGGGGCATTGAAAATCTCTCTCTATATGCAGAGAAGCCTGGCATGTTTTTTTTGGTCCTGACTTCAGTATAATGATGCATCAGCACATTCCATGCTTCTTTAGTTTTCCTGAATCTATTACGCGGAGTCATTTTTTAAAAATTACACACAATCCGACGCGCAGTGCTCAGCAAAAAATGGCATTGTGGGAGAGGGCGATGTTGGCTTGTGGTTTATTTTATGCATATGAGCCACATGCATTAAAAAAGAGTGCATTATTTGCAGCCATTTATATAAACTGTTTACGTATGAATTACTTCTGCAAATGCATCATTTCACCAAAGCAAAACAAGCCCCGGAGTCGTTTGTCATGGAGCTTTTTCCGTCGTTCTGGTTCAGACCTGCCCTCATGGGTCCGCGCGCATTCCGCTGTAACATCACACGACCATGCAGAGTTCATTTCTTTGGTCTTTGTCGTCTGTGTGCTTATGAATAGCTCGATGCATGATAGGCCGTAACTGGGCCGGCGAGGCACAGCCAGCGGTCTGAGAGAAATATGGCTCCTGCTGACACACGACGGAGATGCCTGCGAGCGTATTCGAGCCAGGAGAGTATCGTGCACACGCACAGGCACACACACACATACACACTGAAGGCAGGCTGGACAAATGAATGGGAGTGCCTGCGTTGCTATCTAGTAATGTGAGAGATATGGTCGCCATGGAAACCCCTGTATTAAGATTTAGAAGAGGCATTTGGACGATCCATCAAAGGGGCGTTTTTGCACATCAGAGTATTTCTGCAAAATTGTTTTATGACTGCCGGTGGTCTTTTTCCCTCACACAGGATGATGTGGCTTTGATTAGAAAGACATTAGAAAGAAGATGAATGGGATATGTGTGCCGAAATCCAGATCTACTTATAACCTAATGCATCGGGCTGGTGCGGCTTGGTAAAGTGACCAGACTCACTATCCGATCATCTAAAGCGTCTAAAAAGTAAAGGGTCCCGTATCACTGGCTTCAATGTTCAGTTTTACAATAGAGGAGGAGCAGATTTACTAAGAGAGGCACTAATCATCACTAGTCTACAGATACTTGGCACTGGGGTTCAGTTTAGTAGGTATCTAATAAGAACATGTACATATATATATATATATATATATATATATATATATATATATATATATATATATATATATATATATATATATATATATATGCATCTCACTGCACTGATGGGTCAAATGTGGAGGTCAAATTCTGCTGCAGGCACACACACACACACACACACACACATGTATATATATATATATATATATATATATATATATATATATATATATATATATATATATATATATATATATATATATATATATACACACAGACACACATACCCACATATATATATATATATACATACATACACACACACACAAATATATATATATATATATATATATATATATACATATATATATATATACACACACAGACAGACATATATACATACATACATATTTGCCATTTGTGTTTTGCATGCACGTGACCTCTGCATCTGAAACACTTACATACATACCTACACTGAATTTTTTTGTAGCTTTCTGCCGAGTGTGACATCTCCTACACGGTGTTCCTTGACATTAACAATTCGGGGAACAGAACACCCACTGGTGGGCATATGGAGAAGAGAGAGATGTGATGCTCAATAACATTTGCCCAATGCACAACACAGTGCTGTAAAAAAGTTAAACTGTTTTCAACACCTTCGTTACCTCGTTACATAGATTATATATATATATAAAACTCTTAAAACTCTTACTGCTGTATACTGTATATCTGTACTTAATATTATAGTAACAGTCACTTTACATTTTATTCTTCTATTGTAATATATGACATATATGTGTACATACAAATTTCTTTTATGTTGTAAATTATTATTAGAGTGTATATTCTTCTTCTGCTACTGTAAAAACTGCAATTTCCCCCTGGGATCAATAAAGTATTTCTGATTCTGATTCTGATTCTGATATCATACCCCGAGACCCCAAGGAAGGTTGTTTCTCCTTTCTATTTTTTTTTCCAGAACACAAAACCGCTGATATCACATGCAGCACTTCGGAAGCCATGATTGATTGATGGTTTCTTGACCCTCCGCCTCAGTTACCTCTGAACTGGCACAAGAACATAAGCGATGGTCGGTCAGGGTAACCCATCCTCTTCTGGTCCACACCGGACAGCAAAGCAAGTACAAACAGAACTAGAAAAGTGCATTTCCTGAAGAAAAAAGCTGAGGATTGTTGTGCATAAACGACAAATGTAGGAGTGTGGATCAGTATTGTTTGGATAGGAGCTTTGGAATCAGCTTTGGGTGACTACATGCAGTTTGGTGGCTGTAATTTAAACAAAACTATGTTTATGTGGGCTTGAAAATGAATGGGACTCTATGAGAGAAACAAGTGATGCATAAACGACAATTCAGTTAAATTCAAGTTTATTTGTATAGTGCTTTTTACACCGATGTTGTCACAAAGCAGCTTTACAGAAGTTAATATATCCCTCTGTGAGCAAGCCAGAGGCGACAGTGGCAAGGAAGATGAAGGAATAGATGAGTGCAGGTCAGTGTGTCTGTGGATCAGAGCTTGGGGATCTGCTTTTTTTATTAAAGGAAAGTGTGAAGAATCTTAGGGGCACATTTACTTTTGCACTGTCACAAACTTTGGCCCAAAAAGCTCTAATCCAAATACATACTGACCCACACTCCTCTGTTTGTCGTTTATGCTGATCCATCCTCCGTTTCCTGCAGGAAGTGCACTTTTCTAGTTCTGTTTGTTCTTGTTTTGCTGGGGGGTGGGTTCACCTGTTTGAGTCTGGTTCCTCTCAAGGTTCTTCATTTTCCTGTTTGCTCATTGGGCTTTCAGACTTTCTATAAAGCTGCTTTGTGACAATATCTGTTGCAAAAGGCACATACAAATAAATAAATAACCTAAACCTTAGTTGTTTGTGCTCATGAGTCACACGTAGTTATACTGCCAGGATTGGACTACACAATGGGTTTGTCTCAAATCCTAGTGAGCTCCTACATAGGCAGCATTTTACATCATAGTATGCGCTCTCAACATGTAGACTGTCCCAATTCTTACATACCTTAAACATGCTGTCTACTGAGGAACCTTATTTAGACCTGATTTTAAGAAAGCATCGAACGCTTCCTCAGCCGCTAAGACAATCCCATGATGCAGAGCAGACTAATCTACGAGCAGTGATATGGTTTTAAAATGTGAGTTATTTTGATTCTCTCTGGAGTTTTAATGTGTTTCTGGTCATATAATCACACAGAACAGTATTTTATTATCAACTCTGTAACGAGTCCTTCACCATTTACACTTTTATACTCGAGCCATTAGCATTTATGCTAGCGGATTTTTTAAGCCTCAGGCTATTGTTTTGGATAGCCGGCCGGTAGCTTAGCAACCAGCTAAACCACCGGTGGCGTGCTGCAGTGGGCGGGAACAAGCCGTGACGCAGTCTCTCTCTAACTAGAGCGTCTCAGTAATCTGTTTTATGAGGAGAGATGAGGAGAGAACGCTGCTACTTAAACAGCTGCTACCTAGACAGCCTACTTACACACTCACCAATATTTCCATCTTTTACAAAGGTCACTTTATCAGGTTTAGACAATCATAGTTCCATAAATTCCACCATTTCTACCGTGTCCTGGTCACGAGACTGGCAACACAACACTGACCAATCATCACTTATGTTCTTGCGCCAGTTCAGAGATAACTAAGGCCTAGGGTCAAGAAACCGTCAACCAATTATGGCTTCAGAAGTCCTGCGTGTGATGTCAGTGTTTTTTTTGTTGTGTTCTGTAAAGAAAATAAACAGAAAGAACAAACAACCTTTCTGGGGGTCTGGAAGAGGACAACATGAGCTGTATGTCCTTCAAAGAGAACGTGAGGTAACGAAGCTGTTGAAAACCGTTCCACTTCTTCACTGCTTTGTGTTACCACTGAATAGGTTCTGAGGGAGCAGACAGTGGTTCCCCTATGACCTAGCCCCCAAGAACCCTACATAGCAACCTTCTTTCTTATTAGACAGAGAATGTAATACAAGATTGGGATTGAAACTGTTGTCTCTCGCGCTCGTCCTCCTCCAGAACACAAGCCAGAAGCTGCCAGCGCTCGGCACGCTGCACTCCGACGCACCAAAGCAGCGCCGAGTTTAGAGAGCAGAGAAAAACCCCGCCATCACTCACAGCTCTCCGCAGGGACGGAGCATAAAACTGACAAACAGGTGTCCGGCAACAATTGCGGGGCGAGAGAAAAACTTGCATCATCAGCAGCTGGATCAAGGCAGTTGCTGCACTGCAGAAATTTAAAGCTGCCATCTAGATTGTCACAGTTTGCCGGCTCTATTCAGGCACATCCTGCTGCTTAGAAAGACACCTAGAACCTTGAGAGAATGAGAGAGAGAGAAAGAGAGAGAGAGATTTAGAACCTTGAGCTCAAGCAGAACGGTGGTGGTAATTGGGGCAACGGCAAGTGAGTCAGAAGTCCACATGAGTCAGAGTGATGGTATGGATCTGAGCATGATTCATAGCCCAGGGGGAGATATAAGTAGCAGGTATTCATTATATGGTGGGGGGCAAAAAAAAAAAAAAAATTAATCAGATCATCAGCAATAATCTCTCGCTGTACATGACACCATGTAGGGATGCTACGGTTACCAGGTGGCACACCATGTTATAAGGCTTAATGGTAATCATGCCATTTCCAAAGGTAGTAATTCTGACAACCATGAATGATTAGTCTCTTCTTAAATTGGGAGGGTAGACATAAATAACCCGCCGCTATAAACTCGCCTGCACGCCATGTAGAGGAACAATACTGTGGTAATACAGCAAAGCCTGTTCATTTAGGTCTCTGATATCACCAGCGAATGAATAAAAACCTCAGTTTATCTGAAATTCTTCATGTCGAGTTTGGCTTCTGTAGCAGCATATGAAAACGTTTGAACATCCCTGGTCGCATTACAGGATTTGTGAAGTGAAAATAAAAATAAACATGGCTTAAATATGGTGTAGCAGTTCTGGAAAAAATCTAACATAAAATTTGCCATAACTCTTGCATTTCATATTGTAATATCAGCTCCACAAACCATATAGGAGAACTTCCTAGTTCCTAGTTTTACTCTTACAGACTGTAGTTCATCTGATTCTCTGTACACTTTATTACACTGTTCTTCAATAATAAGGACCCCCACAGGACCACCACAGAGCAGGTAATACTAGGGTGGTGGGTCATTGTCAGCACAGCAGTGACACTGACATGGTGGTGGTGTGTTAGTGTGTGTTGTGCTGATATTAGTCTTGCTTCTTATATGGTAGGTGGAGCTGATAAAGTGGACAATGAGTGTAGAAACAAGGAGGAGCTTTTATGTCATGGTTGGTCAGTGCGTGTGTATGTGTGTGTGTGTGTGTGTATATATATATATATATATATATATATATATATATATATATATATATATATATATATATATATATATATATACACACACACACATGAACCATAACATAAAAGCTCCTCCTTGTTTCTACACTCATTGTCCACTTTATCAGCAGTGTGTGAGTGTGCTCTGTAGTTTTATTTCAAAAGTTAACAAAATGTGGCAATTTCTAATATATGTTATTCAGTATACACGTTTAATCAAAAGTTTGGGTACCCATGTTCTTCTTATTTTGTACTTTGTTAATAGTAATAATATTAGTGAATAACTGTGAAGAGATCAAAACTATAGAATAAGAGGTATAGAATTATTCCTGGAGCAGAATAAAACATCTGGTTGTGTTTAAAGAATGTTTAGAGGGTCTTTTAGAAATGAGCTCATTTGCTCTGATGCAGGTTTACATACTTTGAACATTCTGACCAGCAGCTTCATGAGGAGCCACATGAGCTGCTTCTCTAACAGGACTGAAGAAGATAGTGTAGATGCTGAGATCTTGTTCTGAGAAACAGGTTTGGGGGTTTATAGCACTTATAAAAATATAGATTTAATTTTAGATTTAAATACACTGTTGTGGTGCATTATTATATTCATATTTACAGGGTTATAATGAGTAGCTATTGCAATGCCTTATGAAGCCTTTCATTACACTGTAATCATCTGCTTTATAAAGTGTTATACTTGTAATTTAAATACTTATATAGGTTTATTCCAGGCATTATAAGCTATTATGCATGCTATATAATGCTGTAATGCTGTTGTGGTGCATTACCATATTCATATTTACAGGGTTATAATGAGTAGATATTGCAATGCCTTGTAAAACCAATCATTGCACTGTTAATATCTGCTTTATAAAGTGTTATACTAGTAATTTAAGTATAATAATAATTCTATAGGTCTATGCCTAGCATTATACAATATTATGCATGCTATATAATGCTGAAACGCTGTTGTGGTGCATTACCATATTCATATTCACAGGGTTATAATGAATTAATATTACAATGCCTTATGTAGCCCATCATTACACAGTCAATATTCTCCTGCTTTATAAAGTGTTATAAATGTAATTAAAGTACCTGTAAGCAATTACATAGTCTTATGCCAGGCATTATTATTTATTATGCATGCTATATAATGCTGAAACCCTGTGGTGGTGCACAATGCTTTATGAAGCCTATCATTACCCAGTAATGATCTGCTTTATGAAGCATTATACTTGTAATTTAAGTGCTTATATATGTTTATGCCAGGCATTATAAGCTATTATGCATGCTGTATAATGCTGAAATCCTGTTTTGGTGCATTACCGTATTCATGTTTACAGAGTTTGTTTACATGTTTGCAATGAATAGATCTTGCAATGCCTTATGAAGCCTATCATTACACAAGCAATTGTCTGCTTTATAAAGCATTATACTTGTAAATTAAGTACCTATAATTCTATAGGTCTGGCCCTGGCATTATAAGCTATTATGCATGCTTTATAATGCCGGAACCCTGCTGTGGTGTATTATCATATTCATATTTACAGGGTTATAATGAATAAATATTATAATGCCTTATGAAGTCCATCATTACACAGTCAAGTGTAATACATGTAATTACATTTAATTAAAGTACCCGTAAGCAATTATATAGGTTTATGCCAGGCATTATAAGCTATTATGGATGCTATATAATGCTGGAACCCTGTTGTGGTGCATAATGCCTTATGAAGCCCATCATTACACAGTCATATTCTCCTGCTTTACAAAGCGTTATACCTGTAAGCAATTACATAGACTTATGCCAGGCATTATAAGCTATTATGCACGCTATATGATGCCTTGTAAATATGTTTATATAGCATTGTGAATACAGGACAGCTAACAACTAACAAAGCATTTGTTGCAGTGTTGCAGCATGGGTGTTTCCCTCTGTAGCTCTTGTCCTGAAGAAACACAGCTAATCAAACGCGCAGTAGCATCTTTGCATGTTGTCGTTAAAGGCTGTGGGCTTATCAGTTTTCAGTTATTGTGACCTTAACACAAAGGTTCCAGCTCACCCTGTACACCAGAATAATCCTATTGTTGTTCCGCTGTAGAAATCCTCGGTCCCTAAGGAGGACCAACCTAGTTAAAGGTGTTTAACTTAGATAAGCCCGTGAGCGGAGCCCAGCGGCACGCCGAGAGAGAGAGAGAGAGAGAGAGAGAGAGAGAGAGAGAGAGAGAGAGAGAAAGAGAGAGAGAGAGAGAGAGAGAGAGAGAGAGAGAGAGAGAGAGAGAGAGAGAGAGAGAGAGAGAGAGAGAGGCGCTTAAGCGGCTGTATCTTCTTTAGGAATTCGGAGGCCGGCTGAGGGACTGGCTCGCCCTTAATAAGGTTGTTTATGTGAACAGGAACGAAGGCCCAGAAAACGTGACTCGCTCTCGTTAGTGATGTACAGCAGCTCGGTTCAGGAGAAGCACCAAGCCACAGTGGTGTAGTGATTAGTATGGTGGTGTAGTGGTTAGTATGGTGGTGTAGTGGTTAGTGTGGTGGTGTAGTGGTTAGTGTGGTGGTGTAGTGGTTAGTATGGTGGTGTAGTGGTTAGTACGGTGGTGTAGTGGTTAGTATGGTGGTGTAGTGGTTAGTACGGTGGTGTAGTGGTTAGTATGGTGGTGTAGTGGTCAGTACGGTGGTGTAGTGGTTAGTATGGTGGTGTAGTGGTTAGTATGGTGGTGTAGTGGTTAGTATGGTGGTGTAGTGGTTAGTACGGTGGTGTAGTGGTTAGTATGGTGGTGTAGTGGTTAGTATGGTGGTGTAGTGGTTAATACGATGGTGTAGTGGTTAGTATGGTGGTGTAGTGGTTAGTATGGTGGTGTAGTGGTTAGTATGGTGGTGTAGTGGTCAGTATGGTGGTGTAGTGGTTAATACGATGGTGTAGTGGTTAGTATGGTGGTGTAGTGGTTAGTACGGTGGTGTAGTGGTTAGTATGGTGGTGTAGTGGTTAGTATGGTGGTGTAGTGGTTAGCACGGTGGTGTTGTGGTCAGAACGGTGGTGTAGTGGTTAGCACGGTGGTGTAGTGGTTAGTAAGGTGGTGTAGTGGTTAGTATGGTGGTGTAGTGGTCAGCACGGTGGTGTAGTGGTTAGTAAGGTGGTGTAGTGGTTAGTAAGGTGGTGTAATGGTTAGTACGGTGGTGTAGTGGTTAGTAAGGTGGTGTAGTGGTTAGTATGGTGGTGTAGTGGTCAGTACGGTGGTGTAGTGGTTAGAACGGTGGTGTAGTGGTTAGCACGGTGGTGTAGTGGTTAGTATGGTGGTGTAGTGGTTAGTACGGTGGTGTAGTGGTCAGTACGGTGGTGTAGTGGTCAGTATGGTGGTGTAGTGGTCAGTATGGTGGTGTAGTGGTTAGTATGGTAGTGTAGTGGTCAGTACGGTGGTGTAGTGGTTAGTATGGTGGTGTAGTGGTCAGTACGGTGGTGTAGTGGTTAGTACGGTGGTGTAGTGGTCAGTACGGTGGTGTAGTGGTCAGTATGGTGGTGTAGTGGTCAGTACGGTGGTGTAGTGGTTAGAACGGTGGTGTAGTGGTTAGCACGGTGGTGTAGTGGTTAGTATGGTGGTGTAGTGGTTAGTACGGTGGTGTAGTGGTCAGTACGGTGGTGTAGTGGTTAGTATGGTGGTGTAGTGGTCAGTACGGTGGTGTAGTGGTTAGAACGGTGGTGTAGTGGTTAGCACGGTGGTGTAGTGGTTAGTATGGTGGTGTAGTGGTTAGTACGGTGGTGTAGTGGTCAGTACGGTGGTGTAGTGGTCAGTATGGTGGTGTAGTGGTCAGTACGGTGGTGTAGTGGTTAGTACGGTGGTGTAGTGGTTAGTATGGTGGTGTAGTGGTCAGTATGGTGGTGTAGTGGTCAGTACGGTGGTGTAGTGGTTAGTATGGTGGTGTAGTGGTTAGTATGGTAGTGTAGTGGTTAGTACGGTGGTGTAGTGGTTAGTGCGGTGGTGTAGTGGTCAGTATGGTGGTGTAGTGGTCAGTATGGTGGTGTAGTGGTTAGTACGGTGGTGTAGTGGTCAGTATGGTAGTGTAGTGGTCAGTACGGTGGTGTAGTGGTTAGTATGGTGGTGTAGTGGTTAGTATGGTAGTGTAGTGGTCAGTACGGTGGTGTAGTGGTTAGTATGGTGGTGTAGTGGTTAGTATGGTGGTGTAGTGGTTAGTATGGTGGTGTAGTGGTTAGTATGGTGGTGTAGTGGTTAGTATGGTAGTGTAGTGGTCAGTACGGTGGTGTAGTGGTTAGTATGGTGGTGTAGTGGTTAGTATGGTAGTGTAGTGGTCAGTACGGTGGTGTAGTGGTTAGTATGGTGGTGTAGTGGTTAGTACGGTGGTGTAGTGGTTAGTAAGGTGGTGTAGTGGTTAGAACGGTGGTGTAGTGGTTAGAACGGTGGTGTAGTGGTCAGTACGGTGGTGTAGTGGTCAGTACGGTGGTGTAGTGGTCAGTATGGTGGTGTAGTGGTCAGTACGGTGGTGTAGTGGTTAGTATGGTGGTTTCCCGGTCCGGGTGGTTCTGTGTGGAGTGTATGTTCTCTCCGTGCTTGAGTGGGTTTCTTCCCACAGTCCAAACACATGGTGTACCTTGCCTTTGCCCAATGACTTTGGGATTAGCTCCAGCCCCTCCGTGTCCCAGACTAGTGGGATAAAGCTAAAGAGGATGGGTGGATGGATATTTTATTGTACACAGCGTTATATGGTCAGATCCCTATCTTTTGGTGTTATTTGGCGTGTATTAAGTTGTTAATCAGGTCTGAAAACTCAAGACTACTGTTGTAAATCCCATTAAATGTAGCAGATCTGGTATGTAAGAAATATTAAAAACATATATAAACATATATATACAAGACAAATAAGTATCTCCATAATAGTAACTTTACAGGAGAGGCCAAAAACATTCTCCACTTTCAATGTAAGTCAATGGAACCAGAATTTTTTTCAAGCCAATTTGGAGCATTTTCATTGGTCCATCCATCATGAAATTTACAGGCAATGTAAACGGCAGCTGGTGTGTTTAACTGATGTAGAAGACTAAAAATCACCAAAATTGGACATGTGTTTTTCTTTGGACTGCCCCGATATACATTATCATCGTGCAGGTTCGCAAACAAACCATTACCAGCTCATCACGGTGAATATCAAGGTTTTATAATAGAGTGATTTGATTCCGTGCCCTTTCCTAAGCGCTCCGGGCTCTGAGTGTTGCACAGTTCTGGCTGCCTTAATGCACTGAAGCCCACTTTCTGCAGAAACGTGGAAGCCGTAGGTTGGAAGGAAGTGGGCTGGCTGTTTCTCATCTGTATGGATAAGGGTCCTTTAAGGTGTCAGCCTCCTGACTCGGCGATGGTCTTAATGTGCTGTTTGTTTACCCAACATCTGTGCTGTCGGCCCCCGAGTGCAGAGCTCAGTGTGGGTGCAGTAATGCAGGAGATCCATCAACACATTCTCCTTAGGCTCGGCGCAACGCCGCTGCCTTATTTTTGTTGTTTTTAAAGCTGTGCTGAGCATATCCTCCAACAAAATGCATGAAGTGGGCTTTGTTGTAGCATCAAATTTTATGCTCGCTCCATTCAGCCTCCTAAAGCTACCATAGCTTTCTGATTGCTTTGTTTTCAGTCAGAACGGAACCCGTTTCCAATCTGGTTCCATCTCCTGACAAGAAATATGACCTTGAATCTGAAATTAGCTACATTAGCAATACGTAAATATTGTTGACGTAAACAGACTTTCAGCTCCAAGTCAATGCAGTCCAGAGAGATGGATTAAGGACCTTTACATATACTAACATGAAGGTCATTGCCTGGAATAGCATTATAAACACCTCCTTGTATCTACACACACTTTCCATTATATCAGCTCCACTGACCATATAAGAGCTACACTTACAGACTGTAGTTCATCTAATTCTCTGTATACTTTATTTCTCTGTTCTTTAATGATCAGGACCCCCACAGGACCGCCACAGAGGAGGTACTATGTGGGTGATAGATCATTTCTATCACCCTAGAGTGTTTAAACACTGTGTCCACTCACTGTCCACTCTATTAGACACTCCTACTACTTGCTGGTCCACCTTGTAGATGTAAAGTCAGAGACAGTAGCTCATCTGCTGCTGCCCAGTTTGTGTTCCTCAAGTCCTTCATCAGTGGACACAGGACGCCGCCCACAGGACACTGTTGTCTGGATGTTGCTGGTTGGTGGATGATTCTTAGTCCAGCAGCACTACTGTGTCAGTGTCACTGCAGTGCTGAGAATGATCCAATAGTAACTACCCTGTGGTGGTCCTGTGGAGGTTCTAATTATTAAAGAACAGAGTAATAAAGTATACAGAGAATCAGATGAACTACAGTCTGTAAGTGTAGCTCCTATATGGTCAGTGGAGCTGATACAGTGGACAGTGTCTGTGGATATAAGGATTTTTATGGTTTTAATGTTCTGGCTGATCAGTGTATCACATAACACAGTGTTTCTAATAGAGACATTCAGTATTTTCTCAGAATTGCTCACAGAGAAGAGCTTTCATCTTCTTAAATTTGGATGTCTTATTGTCCGGCTAAGCTACGGTGATTTCAAAGCATGGCAGTTTATTTATAGGGGGCATGAGGGCGTCTTCAACAGAGGAGCACTAATGAGACAAATCTGTAAGCAGCCCTCACTTGTGGCCGTAACTGAGGTGTGTGGAAATAGAAACGCTGATCCCAGTTCCTCCAATAATCATCCTCCTCCAAGCTTTTGGGCTCCCTCTGAAGTTTGCTCTAATGTAGGATGAGTG